>ML392114.1:0-45518 GCA_005239525.1 Nicotiana knightiana
TCCCAACAAAATTGCATCAAGCATGCTTTTCCACAATTGCATTTTGGTGCACGAAGAGGTTGATCCATTTGTGAAATATTTGCTTTTAGTAAAAAATACGTTACTTTTAAATGAAATATTTGTTTTTAGTAAATTTTGAGCACACAAATTAACTGGAATGAGCCCGTTATTTATACGCGAGACAACACACACATAACGTAGTGGTAAGTCGCGCTAAATACATAATGTACTATCCAACTACGCTATATTTTGCGTCTTAAATTTGATGATGTTGACATGACGACTTTATGTCAGCTGGTCAGCTTTTTCAGTTAGACAAGACAACACACACATAACGTAGTGCTAAGTCGCGCTAAATACATAACGTACTATCCAACGACGCTATATTTTGCGTCTCAAATTTGATGATGTTGACATGACGACTTTATGTCTCCTGGTCAGCTTTTTCAGTTAGACAAGACAACACACACATTGATTTGACCTTCTTTGACTTTTTTTTTTGCATTTGGTGTAAATAATATTTTTATTTACATTAACAACAATATTTAACTGTGCTAAATATACATATAATTTTATTAATATATAATCTAAATCGGTAATATGGGAAAGTACAAATCATAATTAACAAGCATAATTTTATTTTATAAATCTTGGAACATATACATAGACATGCAATTATTACAACATCAACTCAAGGGTAGTTTGGTACACTAGAAAAACACCCCCCACGATTAGTTTTGCCACCCAAACCAGCTGAAGGACATTTACGTCAGTCGTGCCCTGTTTGCGAGCATATACCACATTTGCGCGCATAAACGGTATCACTAACATCCATTTGGTTCCGTATGCGCGTTCTCTTCTGCACCTGTATTTTACGCAAATATGACTTGTTACACACCATTTTAAATGGTTCCGGAGGCCAATAATGCTCAGCACCCACTGGATGCAACTGACCACTATAAGTGTTTACGTAATTGGCAACACTATATTGTTGATCAACATAGTTGGTCTCCCCAAAACTAATACGTTGAAAGCACTTGATGGCATGTGAGCAAGGCATGTGGTATATGGACCATTTACCACAAGATCATAACCTTGATGATTCATTTACAGTATGTACATTATTCCCCCGATTTTGATGGATAGCGGTGCGAACTTCAAAAACATTTCTTTCATTATCATACTGGAAAAATGAATGCCAATGTGCTCGCCATCTGTATTTATCAAATCTCTGCATCGGCACTGGCATAAATTCAACACCCCTTTCTATCAATTCAGTTGCAGCTGCAGACCGTTCAACAAACCTCTCCGCCATCTGCTTGAACGACATTCGCACCATGGCTGTGACGGGCAATCCTCTTGCCGACTTCAATAACCCGTTGAAGGACTCTGACACGTTTGTAGTAAGAACTCCCCATCGTCTGCCACCATCCGCATGCAAAGTCCACTTTTCAGGGTTATGTCGCATTAGCCAACAATAGGCTGCCTCGTCTTCTTGCCTAATAGATTCCATATGCCTCCAGAATTTGTGATGTTGGTGGTCCGTTGCTTCCATCCACATGAAATCATGTAGATCCTTCTTGGGATATACCTTCTGGAAATTGGCCTTAAAGTGCCTCACACAGTAACGGTGGTATGCATAAGGCTCTTGCCATGCAGGCAAGTTATCCACAGAACTTAATATACCACCATGACGATCAGATATTAGACAAATACCTGAACGCTGTTTCACAACGTGCTCTTTCAGGTGGTTCAAAAATAGCGTCCACGTCTCTGTGCTTTCATTGGCACAAACAACAAAAGCCAGAGGAAATATCTGGCCATTAGCATCCACTGCCACGGCTATCAAAAGATTGATATCGTACTTTCCATAGACATGAGTTCCGTCTATGGATATTATGGGCCGGCAATGCGAAAAACCATCAATTGCTGGCTTAAAAGCCCAGAACACATAATTGAATATGTATTCTGGTGTTCCCGAACTCCGCTCAAGCTTCCATTCAATGACTGTTCCGGGATTAAAGTGCTGTAGTGCGGCCATGTACTTTTGTAGACCTGCAAAAGACTTATCCCAGTTACCGTAGACAATTTCAAATGCTCATTTGCGCCTGAGAAATGCCTTTCTTCTCGTAATGGTATGGCCATATTCCTGATGGATTGATGTAATGCACTCTTTGATTTTATACCTTATGGACGCTTCGATATGCAGAATAAGTACAAGAGAAATCAAGTCGATATCCAAGTTGAAGTGATTACCGTTGAATGTGTCCATTTCACATGTGTGGATGGGAATGTATTTACCCACTTTCCACATACCTGTCTTCTTCTTGGACGCACGCAACATCCAAGGACATGGCCAAAACCACCTGCGACAAACAACCTTGTATACATCCGGACTTGACTCCATTACCTGCATCTCACGCCACTCTTTTACGTTGTTCATTTTACAAGCCCTGCTTATGCGCGCTTTATCGGGGAAAAGCATCCCCTTTGCAAGCACCGTTAGTCTAGACTCATCCCACATTACTGCCCGGATTTCATCAAAATCCCTTGTGAGAGCTTCCACATCCCGCAGGCTTGGCAACTTATCAATGTAAGGAATCTCCCTTGAATGAAACAACACTTCGGACTCGTACACTCTTCGTCTAGGTGGAGGTCTCTTCAAATCTGGTCCTTCCCCCTCATCCTCATCATCACCATCCTCACGAGGAAATGGTGTCTCGTCTCCGGATTCATTGGCATTGTTGTCGTAATCACTATTATGTTCCTCACTCTGTGCATCAGCCAGATCCCGATGTAATACGTCATTTTCGGGCAATTGAGTGAGTACGGGTGGTTCAACTTGCTCGTTTTCACTGCACAACCAAAACAAATATAAGCTACTGAAATTAATAAATACTTTTCATATAGCTATATAACTTGACTTACAAGTCGTAATGTGATGAAATTCCATGATGGACATTTTCAATTGGGTGATGACTACCGGATGGGCCACTTGTAAAATTCATATCCGGCCGGTACCCCCTA
The DNA here is from genome assembly GCA_005239525.1 of Nicotiana knightiana. Lineage (NCBI taxonomy): Eukaryota > Viridiplantae > Streptophyta > Magnoliopsida > Solanales > Solanaceae > Nicotiana > Nicotiana knightiana. Next base: position 3,028 of record ML392114.1, read on the forward strand.
TTTAATATATGAGAGTTAATACAAATTCAATACACTAAAAATATACATAATTAACAAAAATCATAACATAAATTTACCGCTCGTCTTTTGAATGTTGGAAAGCAGGATAGAAATTATTTTCTCCCTCCTCATTCCCTAGCGGTGATAAGTTTAAATTAAAGAAATGTCTTTCATCCGGAATCTGTCCGGCAAAAACTGCTCCAGAATAACCACCCGATGACTGGGGGGTATCTCTACTACGCACAACCTCGTTTTTTGGAACGTCTACAACCTTCACGTACATCTCCAACATTGTGATTAAAAGAAATTCCCGACATNAGCAACCCCTTGCAGAGGGACGGAATACGAATATCGTCCGGTTACTTTAAGTAACACTGAACGTTTGCTCACACCCATTTTTTTTCATAACAACGATATCAATTTATCGTACTCCATGGTTAGTGGCACTTTAAAATGACACTGAGCAGATAAGTTGTAGCCCACAGAGTTATTCTCCATCACAACCTCACCCCCCCAGTATAATGGAACTCTTATTCTACGCTCTTCAGACATAATGAAAAAATGCTTGAGAATTTTAACAACAATAAATGTTTGATCAAGATTTGAAATTTTTTTGTGATTGAATGAAATGAAAATCTAACCACTTTATATAGAATGGCTGGCCGGAGAATTTTTTTTAATTGTATAGCACCAAAGCAGTAGGCACTATACACTTTTTGAATTATTGGTGGGCCCAGGAAGCAAGTATAGCGCCACAGTACACGACGCTATACAGAAAATACGTATAACGCCGGGAACTATGGCTTTATACCCACTGTCAGAAAAAAAAATTGTATAACGCCACACTATGTGGCGCTATACACTAATCGCACAGTTACCGTTAGTGTATAGCGCCACATAGTGTGGCGTTATACATAGTCCGGTACTATTTTTTTGACTTAATTTTGTTCTATTTGTCTAATTTTAGCACAATTGGGTTCCAGACTCCCTCCTGAACTTATTTACAGTGTCGATTTCCCGTGCATCTATGCCAGCTTTCACCAGCAGCCTGAAATTTATCAATATGAAACAAAAAAGAAACTACAAATAGTGTGGGCCAAATTCTGGTTTCCTCTTATACGTTCGCGAGAAAGGTCTCGCGTTCGCGAAGTGTATCTGGAGGCTGATAGAAATTTGTTCTTCGCGTTAGTAAAGAGAGGCCCGCGTTCACGAAGGTTTGGTCAGTGGAGGCATCACGAACGTGAGAAGGGTAATACATTCGCGAAGAAGTGAGGAGGCAGCTGGGGACCCCATGCAATTGGTCTATGCGTTCGCGGAGGGTTGGTCGCGTTCACGAAGAGAGGAGTCAGCGAAGCATCGCGTTCGTGGTTGGTTGAACGTGTTCGCGAAGGAGATTTTTGAGCGGTAGATTTATTTGTTCCATGCGAACCCGAGTAGAAGGTTGTGTTCGCGATGATGGCATCACTTGGCAGATTTAAAAGATTCAAAACGATGGTTTCGAGTTCATTACATAAAATTGATTTGGTATCTCGGTACAAGGCAATTTTTGGAGAGATTCTTGCGTGGGTGATTGGGTAAGTGATTCCTATCTAATTTTGATCAAATTCCATTATTATGCCTTTAATTCCATCATCTAATTTGTAATTTGGGGCGGAAAATAGGGGAAAATGAGGAAGAGTTCTTGGGCTAGAATTTTGAGGTTTTGAATGAGATTTTGTCATCAGATTTGAGTAAATTTGGTATGGTTAGACTCGCGAGTGAATGAGATTTCAGGTATAGTGACTTTTGTCGAATTTTGAGACGTGGGCCCGGGGGCCGGGTTTGAGCCAATTTCGGTTTTTAGCTATAATTTCGTATTTTTTGTGGAATTGATTTCTTTAGCCTATATTGATTTTATCGCACTGCTTGTGGCTAGATTTAGGACGTTTGGAGACCGATTTGAGAGTCAAAGGCATTTTGGAGTAGAGTTTTGCTCGGATTGAGGTGAGTAACAGTTCTAAATCTGGTCTTGAGGGTATGAAACCCCAAATTTTGTGTTATGTGATTATTTTGGAGGTGACGCACATGCTAGGCGACGGGCGCGTGGGCGTGCACCATGGGCATTAGGACTTGGTCCATTCCGTGAAACTGTAAAATTGAATAACTTCCTGTTAGCTGTATTCTCTTTATGTGTTATAGAAATTTGACTATAAATCATATTAGAAATCATGCTTAGGCTATGTGTTGGTACTGTTGGGACCCACAAAGGCCGTGTTACCTGTTGAATTACCTGCTAATTGCTATTTTTACTTAGTCTCAGTTTTTACTCGCATACCATATCTCAATCTCTGTCATTCTTATTGATACATCATGTTATTGTTGATCGGGCTGATTTTCCTGATTTTTAGAGCTCGAGAGACTTGATAGATTGATGACTGAGTGAGACTGAGGGCATGATTGTGAGGATGGTTATGGGATCGGGCTGTACGCCGCAACATGTTTGATTGATTATGCCATGATTGGCTTGATATAGTGCTTGGGCTGTAACAGCCCCTCAAGAGTCTGTACACCCCCCAGTGAGTGCAGGTACCTACTGAGTGAGAATGCCAAGTTCTAAGTGCTTAGTGATCGTGAGGAATGAATGACCGTGAGGAAGGAGTGATTGAGAGGTTGGAGTGAATAGGAGGACTGGGTATTGCCTGAGAGGTTGTATACCTTCATTATTATTGCACATAGTTGCCTTATATCATTGTTTTGAAAACTTCTGAAAGACATATTTATCCGGTTTTACTTGAACTTGGCATAAACAGACTGATTTGACTTGATTTACCGATTTTGGGAAGCATGTCTGTTTCATTATTGAGACTACTGAAAATGAATTATAACTGTGTAGCTCGTCACTATCTTTCAGTTCTTTATTTATTATTGTTACTTACTGAGTTAGATGCACTCACACTATACCTTGCACTTCGTGTGCATATCCAAGAGTTTCTGGACGTGGAGGGTCTTGATATCTCACGTAATTGACCATTGGAGATACCGAGGACGCTGCCGAGCGTTCGTAGTCCTTGTTTCTCCTTCCTTATTTTTTTCTTCCGTTGTATTTAGATCGAAACTTGGATAGACACTTTATATCTAGACTGGTTATGTATAGATGCTCATGGAGTCAAGTGACACCCCGATATTGGGAGTTATTTTCCGCACTCGGGTTTTGGGATTTTCCCTCTATTTATGAAAATTTTGCTATTTTAAAATTTCTTGATTCATTTCCTGTTAAATAATTGAAGTATTTTGGAAAGGTCGACTTGCCTAGTACCAACGATAGGCGCCATCACAACATGTTAGGATTTGGGTCGTGACACATATATTGTATGCAACAGGGAATAGAGAGAAGAGTACATGTTATGAATATAGTTGGCAAATGCAGAGGTGACAAAAAGTTCAAGTTGGGCTGGGCTTGGGGTCCACGTGGGGAGTACAAATAAATGCAGCAAAAGCTATTAAATGGGAAAGTGTGTAGTGATGGATGATGAGATAAGGGAAGGGCAACTCAGTGTAACGACCCGGTCGGTCGTTCAGTGAGATTAGACCCATTTTTCCTATTTCAGCTTTTTCATGTTTTAACTAACTTAATTATGATGTGTTGGGCTGGTTGGTTCGGGTTCGGAGTGGTCATAGTGAGAAATGAGACACTTACTCTCTTAAGTTGGCCTTATAGTTAGAAAAGTCAACCGAAAGTTGACTATTGGGTAAGTGACCTCGGAATGTGGATTTTATAGCTCGGATAGCTTCGTTAGGTGATTTGGGACTTAGGAGTGTGTTCGGAATGAAGTTTTGATGTCCAGTGTAGAATTAGGATTGAATTGGCGAAAGTTAGTTTTTGGCGATTTCCGGTCAGCAGTGGAAAATAGGCTATCGGGGTCGGAATGGAATTTCGGAAGCTGGAGCAGGTTGGTAATGTTATTATGGATATGTGTGAAAATTTTCAGGTCAATCGGATGTGTTTTGGATGGTTTCGGCTTCCTTGGTGAAATTTAGAAGTTTTCAAAGTTCATAGGCTTGAATTTGAGGTGATTTTAGTGTTTTTGCGTTATTTTGGGTGTTCCGAGGTTTCAACTAAGTCCGGGTGATCATTTATGACTTGTTTATGTTTTTGGTTGGGGTCGCGACGGGCTCGGGTTGATTTTGGATAGCCTTCGGGGAGTTTGAAGTTAGAGAAATGCAGCAGAAATTGCTGTCCTTGTGGTGTGGCCGCACCTGCGGAAGGGAAGCTGCAGGTGCGATGGCCGCAGGTGCGAATTCTTGGTAGGCTAGAAGAGATCCGCAGGTGCAAGGTTGTTACCGCACCTACGAAGCCGCATGTGCGGATAGTTAGCCGCATGTGCGAGTTTTGGTCCCTTAAGTAAAACGCGCAGGTGCGCACCTGGGACTGCAGGTGCGGGTCCGCAGGTGCGAGAAAAGGACCGCAGGTGCGGTCATCGCTGGGCAGAACATATAAAAATGGACCTTAGTGAATTTTGGTCATTCTTTCACCATTCTTATTGGGGTTTGAAGCTTTTGAAGGGTTTTTGAAGAGGGAAATCAATAGTTCTTCGTTGAGGTAAGGATTTTGGACTTAAAACTCGTTTATATGTGATTAAAGGTCTAATTAATGGCAAAAATTAGGGAAAATTAGTGCTAAAAATGGGTAATTAGGGCTTGTGATTTAGATACCTTAAAATGGGAATTTGAGGGGTCATTTGGACTCCGATTTCAGTGTTCATGGTATGTATAGACTCGTGGGAGGATGGGGATTCCTGTGGTGTAAATTTTATCGAGTTCTGAGACATGGGCCCAGGGGTCGGGTTTGGCTAATTTTGGGATTTTTGGGTAAATTTGATAATTTTCGAATGGGCTTCATTCCTTGGAATATTATAATGATATGAATATGATTTTTGGTAGATTTGGAGCACTCGGAGGTCGAGTCTAGAGGCAAAGGCATTGAGGGATAGATTTTTAGACAGTTTTGGGGTAAGTAATATTTCCAAGCTTGGTTCTGAGGGTCAAAACCCCGGACTACTTGTTATGTGACTAGAATTGGTGAGGCACATGCCAAGTGACGGCCGTGCGTGCATGCACTGTGAGACTTGTGACCTGGTTCATCCCATGGCACCGCTTAGTGATTATTCCCTGATAATATCTGTGCTTCTATTAATGTGGTAATTGTGACCATGTTAGAAATCATGTTAAGTATAAATGCTAGGCTTCACGCCGAAAATGCTGAGACCCGAGTGGTCGTATATTATTGTCTCATTTGTGATTTATTTGATTCCATATACTCACTCCTGTTATTTCATATCACTTCATACCTCAGTCTCAGTATTGTTAATTATATGCATACTTATCATTGTTTCGGGCTGATGGATGCGTCTGTGATCCATGTGAGTGAGACTGGAGAGTAATAACTGAGTGGGGCCGAGAGCCTATTATTCAGACAATTATGGGATCGAACTACACACCGCGGCGATACTTAAATCATGCCTTCGTTGGCTTGATATGGCGCTTGGGCCACTAGGGCCCCTCCGGAGTCTTTACACCCCCAGTGAGCGCATTTGATGATGAGGGATGGATCTTCCCTGGACATGGATCTTGTCCGAAGCTGATGTTATGTGAGGGATGGATCTTCCCTGGACATGGATCTTGTTAGAAGCTGATGTTATTTGAGGGATGGATCTTCCCTGGAAATGGATATTGTCTGAGTGTTGTATTCCAGAAATGGATCTTCTCTATGGGGCTGGACTGGCCTTTTACTCAGTACGGAGTGACTACGGTCATCGCTGTTTATGCATATTCTGGGATGGAACTTCCCTGGTCCTGAGAGCCATATATAGTACTGGGTGGACTTGTGTGGGAGAGTTGTGAGCACTATGTTCATTTTCACACCGTGACATGTTGGCATGCAGAGCATATTGAGGTATATCTAGCATATTCTGTTGTTATTTTCTGATAAACTGTGAACATGCCTAAATTTTGTATGCTGATAATTTAATTTATTGAGGTTTAGTCCGTCACTACCTCTCAGCCCATAGTTTGGGTTCGTTACTTCTGAGTTGGTGTACTCACGTTACCCCCTGCACCTCGTGTGTAGATCCAGGTATACCGGGACCCGGTAGTGGATACTGAGCAGCTGTCAGAGTTTCATTGGAGTCGTCGAGGTAGCAGCTGGCGATCACGACCTCGTCTTCTCTTTCTTATTATACCCGTTGTTCTTTATTTTGAGACTATGTTGTCCATTTCTCCTTTTCCTTGCTTTATGTTATAGCAGCTCATGACTGAGTGACACCGGATTCGGGGTTGGAGATTTTAAATTTTGTTTAAGATATTGTTTCAAAACCTCAGATTATTAATATTATCAGTAATTTCGCTTAAAAATTGTATATTTACTGGAAATTGAATTTAGCTTAGATAAAATGGGCGGCTTGACTAGTTCTATGAGATGCGCCATCACGACTCCGAAATCCGATCGTGACAAGTTGGTATCAGAGCTCTAGGTTAAATAGGTCTCACCAGTCATGAGCAGGTTTAGTAGAGTCTTGCGGATCGGTACGGAGACGTCTGTACTTATCTTCGAGAGGCTGCAGAACCTTTAGGAAAAATCTCACATTCTTGAACTCTTGTCGTGCGAATCCATTTCTTCGGCCAAAAACGTAACTCTTGAAATTCCTTTCATGTATTCGAATGCGCCGCGAGTGCTCGGTATCAGCTGTGCATCGATGACTTGTGACTTCCATGGATGAGATGTGATTTTAGCATGTTGATAATGGGCCAATCTGGAGGACTTAAGGCTGGATTCTGTCTGTGGCTTGAGTGTTGAGATTTTGTTGTGTGAGTACATGTATTCGGGGACTTATATGTCCGTTAAGTGTTTGACTTCTGTCTGGAGTTGGCATATGGCCTTGAGTCGTGAGTGTATGGGAAGACCTCTTATGTTGTTTTGTAGCAAGTTCTCTTTTACCAATAATTGATATGTGTTGCAATTTGAGTTTAGATCACTTGTGGGAGTTGGCACGGCTATTGCGATGGTGAATGCGAGGTTGGAGATGATTTGGGATGTTTAATGGTTCGAGTTATGTATGAGCTTATGAAGGATTTAGTTGTATCCCACTGCGGGTATTGTGGCAGTGATATCGTATGGGAATTGTGGGTTATTGTTGTTTTGATCTATGGCTTTGAGCCAAGTGGGGGAGTCTGCTAATGATTAATTGGTTGCCCGATTATGTGCTGTATTGGTTTCAGTTTGGGGTATACTGGTGGATCAGTTATGACATGCAGAGGTGGAGTTTGAGAATGACTCGAGTAATGGAAAAATTCTGGATACAAGTGGTATTATACTCTATAGGGATATGAGTCTTATTGCATGATTGAGTTGTTATTTGTAAAGGAAGTCTCTTCGAGGTAGGTATTTTGAATGTGGTGCTTCTGGGGATATTTGAGAGAGTATTCAGTGGCTTATGAGCTTTAGACTGTATGGTCTTATGCTTGGGTCTCGTGTGGTGAATCTAGGTTGAGAATTGCTGTATTATGACAAGGAGAATTATCAATTCGAGGGTAAGTCAGAAGGAACTTGGATAAATAGGACAGCTTTGTAGTGGGTCGGATCGGCATGGTAAGGGATATGGTTAGTTCTTTGGGTGCTTATGAGGCAATGAGTTTCTACATGTGTTTCCTAGCAATTCTCTTGGGTGTTGGTGAACTGCGTAGCGTGGTTGAGTTAGAATGGTTCAGTTCTAACGGTTTGGTGTTGCACAAATGGGATTCGAATAGTTCCTGATGGTTTCTACCACGGTTAGAGATGTGTATTTTCTACTGGCGTGAGGAGCATGCGAGGTATAGTGATTTGCTTCTAGATGGGATCAAATGTAAGTTCTTGGCTAGTTGGGTACGTAGTTGCTTGTGGCTCGGAAGGGGCTATGAAGTTTCCATATTTATCATAGGATGACATGGTGTATGCGGTATGTTGTGTAGAGTCGAGATTTGCATGTGTGAGTTCTCGGTTCAGTTCTGGAAGGAAGGTCAAAATTCTTAGGCAGCATTGGCAGTTTCAGATGACTAAGTAAATGATATCTATTGGTGGCTTGAAGTATTTCATGTGGACCAGTGTTTCGATGGGGTCACTCATTGTGGCGGAGTTATGTGGAGGTATGATTCTCGGTGTCAGATTCGTGTGTTTTGATTTTACGATGTGTAGGAGGCTCTTAGCATGGTGTTGTGATGGTAATTGAATGACAGAATAGTCTTCTCGTGTGAATCTTTTCTACGATTTGAGTTCGTGGGATATTACTATTGCGTTCCGAGTTGCACATGTTATAGCATTGGGTTTTATTGATGCGTCATGTCATCAAAGTGTTAGAGCGAGACATTGATTGCTAAAAGGATATGTACCAGTATTGGGTTGTTTTGAGCGGCTATTGTGATTAGGAGTTCTCTCTATGGGTGTTTGAGTCATGCGGTATATTATGTGATTACACCTTGGGTTACAAATAGGGCTTGATACAGCGTGTTTAGACTTATTCAGTTTGTAGTTGTGGAATTTTGATCTCGTAAATTATTTCAGAAGTGGAAAAATTGGTTCTAAGGTTTATGGGTCAGGTTGGATTTTGAAATTTCGGTTGTGTTGTGCTATTGGACCTATATGGGATAGGGTGACGTAGGATCACCCCCAATATGTGCATGGTAGGCTACAAGGATTTTGGTGGTGTTTGGAACAACTCTAGGCACGTTCGAGGATGAACGAATGTTTAAGTGGGGAAGAATGTAACGACCCGGTCGGTTGTTCCATGAGATTAGCCCTGTTTTTCCTATTTCAGCTTTTTCATGTTTTAACTAACTTAATTATGATGTGTTGGGCTGGTTGGTTCGGGTTCGGAGTGGTCGTAGTGAGAAATGTGACACTTAGTCTCTTAAGTTGGCCTTATAGTTAGAAAAGTCAATCGAAAGTTGACTATTGGGTAAGGCGACCTCGGAATGTGAATTTTATAGCTCGGATAGCTTCGTTAGGTGATTTGGGACTTAGGAGTGTGTTCGGAATGAAGTTTTGATGTTCGGTGTAGAATAAGACTTGAATTGGCGAAAGTTAGTTCTTGGCGATTTCCAGTCAGCAGTGGAAAATAGGCTATCGGGGTCGGAATGGAATTCCGGAAGTTGGAGCATGTTCGTAATGTCATTTTGGATATGTGTGCAAATTTTTAGGTCAATCAGATGTGTTTTGGATGGGTTCGGCATCCTTGGTGAAATTTAGAAGTTTCAAAGTTAGGCTTGAGTTTGAGGTGATTTTAGTGTTTTTGCATTATTTTGGGTGTTCCGAGGGTTCGACTAAGTCCGGGTGATCATTTATGACTTGTTTGTGTTTTTGGTTGGGGTCCCGAAGGGCTCGGGTTGATTTCGAATAGCCTTCGGGGAGTTTCAAGTTGGAGAAATGCAACAGAAATTGCTGTCCTTCTGGTGTGTTCGCACCTGCGGAAAAGAAGCCGTAGGTGCGATGGCCGCATGTGCGGACAAGGGGCGCATGTGCGGATTCTTGGTAGGCTGGAGGAGATCCGCAGGTACAAGGTTGTTACCGCACCTGCGAAGCCGCAGGTGCAGATAGTTAGCCGCAGGTGCGAGTTTTTGTCCCTTAAGTAAAACGCGCAGGTGCGGGTCCGCAGGTGCGAGAAAAGGACCGCATGTGCTGTCATCGCTGGGCAGAACATATAAAAAGGGCCCTTAGAAAATTTTGGTCATTCTTTCACCATTCTTATTCGGGTTTGAATCTTTTGAAGGGTTTTCGAAGAGGGAAATTGATAGTTCTTCATTGAGGTAAGAATTTTGGACTTAAAACTCGTTTCTATGTGATTAAAGGTCTGATTAATGGCGAAAATTGGGGAAAATCAGTGCTAAAAATGGGTAATTAGGGCTTGTGATTTAGAGACCTTAAAATGGGAATTTGAACGGTCATTTGGACTCCAATTTCAGTGTTCATGGTATGTATAGACTCGTGGGAGGATGGGGATTCATGTGATGTAAATTTTATCGAGTTCCAAGACATGGGTCCGGGGGTCGGGTTTGGCCAATTTTAGGATTTTTGGGTAAATTTGGTAATTTTCGAATGGGTTTCATTCCTTGGCATATTATAATGGTATGAATTTGATTTTGGTAGATTTGGAGCACTCGGAGGTTCAGTCTAGAGGCAAAGGCATTGGGGGATAGGTTTTTAGCCGGTTTGAGGTAAGTAACGTTTCCAAACTTGGTTCTGAGGGTTCAAAACCCCGAAATACTTGTTATGTGATTAGAATTGGTGACGCACATGCCAAGTGACGAGCGTGCGGGCGTGAACTGTGAGACTTGTGACCTGGTTCATCCCATGGCACCGCTTAGTGATTAGTCCCTGATGATATCTGTGCTTCTATTAATGTGATAATTGTGAACATGTTAGAAATCATGTTAAGTATAAATACTAGGCTTCACGCCGAAAATGCTGAGACCCGAGTGGTTGTATATTACTATCTCATTTGTGATTTATTTGATTCCATATACTCATTCCTCTTATGCCATATCACTTCATACCTCATTCTCAGTATTGTTAATTATATGCATACTTATCATTGTTTCGGGCTGATGGATGCGTCTGTGATCCATGTGAGTGAGACTGGAGAGTAATGACCGAGTGAGGTTGAGAGCCTATTATTGAGAAAATTATGAGATTGGACTACACACCGCAGCGATACTTAAATCATGCCTTCATTGGCTTGATATGGCGCTTGGGCCACTAGGGACCCTCCGGAGTCTTTACACCCCTAGTGAGAGCATTTGATGATGAGGGATGGACTTTCCCTGTACATGGATCTTGTCCGAAGTTGATGTTATGTGAGGGATGGATCTTCCCTGGACATGGATCTTCTCTGAAGTTGATGTTATGTGAGGGGTGGATCTTCCCTGGACATGGATATTTTCCGAGTGTTGTATTCCGGAGATGGATCTTCTCTATGGGGCTGTACTGGCCTTTTACTCAGTACGGAGTGACTACGGTCACCGGTGTTTATGCATATTCTGGGATGGAACTTCCCTGGGCCTGAGAGACATATATAGTACTGGGTGGACTTCTGTGGGAGAGTTGAGAGCATTATGTGCATTTTCACACTGTGACATGTTGGCATGCAGAGCATATTGAGGTATATCTAGCATATTCTGTTGTTATTTTCTGATAAACTGTGAACATGCCTAAATTTTGTACGTTGATGATTTAAATTATTGAGGTTTAATACGTCAATACCTCTCAGCCCATAGTTTGGGTTCGTTACTTCTGAGTTGGTGTACTCACGTTACCCCCTGCACCTCGTGTGCAGATCCAGGTACACCAGGACTTGGTAGTGGATACTGAGCAGCTGTCAAAGTTTCATTGGAGTCGTCGAGGTAGCAGCTGGCGATCGCAACCTCGTCTTCTCTTTCTTATTCTACCTGTTGTTCTTTATTTTGAGTCTATGTTGTCCATTTCTCCTTTTCCTTGCTTTATGTTATAGCAGCTCATGACTGAGTGACACCGGATTCGGGATTGGAGATTTTATATTTTGTTTAAGATATTGTTTCAAAATCTCAGATTATTAATATTATCAGTAATTTTGCTTAAAAACTGTACTTTTACTGGAAATTGAATTTAGCTTAGATAAAATGGGCGGCTTGTCCGGTTCTACGACATGCGCCATCACGACTCCGGAATCGGGTCGTGACACTCAGTCAAGACATTCAAAAATTTAAACATGGGATACAATAGGATTTTATTTTGGCCAATCATTATGTTCCATTTTAACTGAAGTTACCATATTACCCTTCGAATACCAAACATACATGTTGGCATGCTTCCTGCTTATGCCTACTTATTCCAACTTTTAAAGTGATTACCCAACCCCAAATGTAGGATTCGTAAAATTCACCCCCGGGCCCACATGTCTGGATTCCAAAAATTTTTGAAGAAATTTGTTACCCATAACCTCATGAACTCAAATATATGATTCTAAATTCCATAACAAATTTCGTGGTTAAATCCCATTTTTATCAAAAACCTATGTTTTCACCTAAACCCATATTTTTCACTAATTTACATGTTATAATCTTCCCATAAACTATGTATTTAACTCACAATAGGTAGATATTACTTACCCTCAATGGCTAGGTCGAAATTCCCCTTTTTGAAGTTCCAAAATCGCGCAAGTGTGTAAAAAATGAGAGGAAAAGGCCTAAGTCTCGTATTTAAAAACGAGGTTCCGCCCAGCTGAATTCCCCTCCTTCACGAACGCGGAAGAAGCCTTGCATTCGCGAAGGCCTAAGCTGCCTGGGCATCGCGAACGCGACATCACCTACACGAACACAAAGGGAAAAGTGCATTGACCCTCCCCGACCTCTTTCTCCTACACGAACACAAGAGGAGCTTCGCGTACGCATAGGCCTAGGATCACAAGGCTTCGCGAAAGCGAGAGCCTAACCGCGAACGCAAACAGAAATTTCTCACTGCCCCCAAATCCTTCTTCGTGAACGCGATGGCCCTCCCGCGTTCGCGAAGAAAGAAACCAGAACTGGAAAAATCTGGTTTCCTCAACTTAGCTCCGGGCGGTCCGAAACACCCGAGCCCCTCGGGACCCCGTCCAACTACACACACAAGTCTATAAACCTAATATGAACCTGCTCAAACTCTCGAAATGTGTAAAACAACAACAAACCAAGAATCACACCCAAAACCAAATTGAATCAAAATATGAACTTCAAGTTTCCAAATTGCTCCGAACACGCTGAATCATACTTATGCTACTCGGAATGACACCAAATTTTGCGTGCTAGTCTTAAATCGCCATACAGAATTATTTCTGGTCTTGGAATCCTATTTGGACCTCAATTTTACTAGAACCTAGTCCAAACCAAATTTGAAGAACTTCAAAACCTTCAAAGCACCAATTTTCACTATTAGGTGCCGAAACGCTCCCGGGTCATCCAAAACCTGATCCGAACATACGCCCTAGTCCAAAATCATCGTATGAACCTATTGGAACCGTCAAATCCAGATTCCGAGGTCGTTTACTCAAAATGTTGACCGAAGTCAAACTTAGACTTTTAGCCAACCTTAAGGAACCAAGTGTTCTGATTTCAACCCGAACTCTTCCAAATCCCGAACTAACTATCCCAGCAAGTCATAAAATAGTAAAAGCATGTACGGGGAGTCTTATATAGGGAAACTGGGTTCTAAAACGCAAAACGACCGGTCGGATCGTTACAAGATCTAAGTGTTTCTGGTCACGGTGGGTGTTGACATTTCGCACAGCTAATCGTTGGAGATTTCGCGGTAGCTACCCGATGTCACAGTCTTTGTTTATTCTTCCTTATCTTTTCTTTTATTGTATTTAGATCCAAACTTTCATTGTCATTACTTTTCTAGACCAGTGATGTGTAGATGCTCATGAGCTCAGTGACACCTCGATGTGGGAATTTCCCGCATTTATGTTTTGGGTTTTACCCCGTTTATGAGAATTTTTGTCATTTAAAACTACCTTGACTCATTTTGATAACTATTGGGAAATATTTAGGAAATGTCGGCATGCCTAGTACTATGTTAGGCGCCATCGTGACAGGTTAGAGTTTTTGGTTGTGATAGAGATTGAGGAAAGAAGTGGGATGAATAGGCTAAAGTGGTTGGTGAAGTCGTAATTTCACAAAGTTTGATACCAAATCAGTCTAAATCACCTCCAATCTTCCTCAGATTTTATATATTGACTCATTTATATGTTTTCAATGAATTTCAACCATATACCCATTGAAGAAAAGTCCCTTTTTGCTTAGATTTTTGAATTTTGTACTTCTTTTTGTATTTCATCACCTTGTTTGCTACCTCATCCATGAAATTTCCTTTCCTTCTTGCATCTAATGTTGATGCCCACGCTTAAAAATATGAAAGGGGATCTTTGCGTGTGATTCTTTGCGAGAAAGAATCCTTAATTACTTGGATTTTCAATTTTTTTATGTGCTTGACTAATTTTGGTAAGTCTATGATTAATTGCTAGAGGCTGATAAAATAGGTCTTATTTGAGACACTTCCTTAAGATTTCCTTAATTATGTCAATCCCTGGATTTCCTATTACCTTAAAACACTATTAAATATGTCATTCTCTATTTTTTGGTATGGAATAATTTTAGTAGTTTACAACAACAACAATAAAACCCAGCTTAATCCGTACATGAGGTCTGTTGTGATGACCCAATAGATCATCTTATATTTAGAACCGAATTCTGTGTTTTGAGGTCTCAAAAACCTCATTTTAGCCTTTCTCGATTTGCGTGCGTTGTCTGAGTGTTCTTCCGGGAGGCTTATATGTTAAAATCTGGTAAAAATAAGAATTTTCCTTACAAATTCATTCAAGTTGACTTCGGTCAATATTTTGAGCAAACGGACCCGTATTTGTGTTTTGGCAGTCCCGATGGGTCCGTATCGTAATTTGGGACCTGAACGTATGCCCGGAATCGAATTCGGAGGTCCCTAGCTCGAGTTGTTGATTTTTGTTGAAAATTGAATGTTTGAAAGATTTATGATTTTTACGAATTGACCGATGTTTGGCTTTATTGATATCGGGTGCGTATTTTGGTTTCGTTGTCCGGTACAGGTCCACTATAATACCTATGACTTATCTGTCCAATTTGGTGAGAAACAGAGTTGATTTGACATGATTCGGACATTCGGCTATGAAAATAGAAGTTGTAGAGTTTTCTTGAAAATTCCATTTTGATTTGGTGTCTGGTTCGTAGTTCTTGGTGTTATTTGGTGTTTTGATTGTGAGAGCGAGTTCGTATGATATTTTAGGTCTTGTGTGCATGTTTGTTTTGGAGCCTCAAGGGCTCAGGTGAGCTTCGGATAGTGTACGAGGTGAATTGGACTTAGAAAAAAATATGGTGTTTTGCTGCATCTGGTGTTCTGGTGCGTTCTGCTTCGTGATCGCGAAGCCATTCTCACGATCACGAAGGGGATCTGGACTAAGGAGGATTTTACACTACGCGAACGTGAGACCATGGTCCCGAACGTGAAGCATTAAGGGGTTTTCTCTACGCGAATGCGACCCGTCATACGCGAATGCGTAGCTTTAGCTAGGCTGGGTAGGGGACTTGGGGAGAATCTATGCAAACACGAGCCTTGTCTCGCAAATGCGAACGTGAGGAGGGCCATAACTTCACAAACGTGTGGAGTCTCCCGTGATCTCTCAAGCCGTTAAGGCTCTGCTCTTCGCGAATGCGTCTGTGTTCACGCGAACGCGATGAACATTGACGCCCAATGATAAAACAGTCCCAATTACGGGATTCTTGCCATTCTTTCAAAAATTTCAAACTAAAAGACCTAGAGCCGATTATTCCATAAGATTTTCTTCCCCAATTTTTTGGTAAGTGATTCTAACATACTTTCTTTCAATTACCCATTACATTTCATGAGCTTTCAACCTAAAATCTAGTATATTCATGGTGGAAATTGGGGGTCTGGGTAGAATTAGGGATTTTTTGTATAATTAGAATTTAGACGTGGAATTGAGTTCGGATTTCGAAACAAATTACATAATCGGGCTCGGGTGAAGGATTTTGGTCTGAACCTCGGGTTTTGGATCAAGCGAGCCCGGGGTCGATTTTTGACCTTTTGGGGGAAAACTTGGGGAATCTAAATTTATGCATCGTAATTGATTTGTTTAGCAATATTTGATATTATTGAGTCGTTTGTGGATGGATACGAGTGGTTTGGAGGTGGGTTCTAGAGGAAAAGCTGTAATTGAGAATTGAGTGGCCTTTAGAGCGAGGTAAGTGTTGTGTCTAACCTTGACTGAGGGAATAGGAGCCCTCAAACTATTTGCTATATGAATTGCATGTGAGCGGCATATAAGTGAGGTGACGAGTACTTATGCACCGTCAAATAATCTGTTTTCCCTGCTTTCTCGTTTTTCTCATATTGTCTCTTTCCCTGTCTTAATTGTTACATGCTCTATTGTGTTCCCATCCCTAATTTCTACCTCTTAGACATCGTTTCCTCCTATTAATGATATTAGTTCTTCCATAGTTTCATTATCTCCTATTAATTTCTTAAGCTAGTTTATCGGTACCTTTTGTTGTATATTCTGAATTGGTCTCGCTGTGTAGTATTATTTATGTGAACTTTCATGGTGTACAATCGATTTGGAGTTTAAGTAATTGTGAAGGGTTTCTGTGATTTGAGTTGTGAAATTTCTGTACATACTGAGTAAATAATATTGATATGGTGGGATCAGGTTGCACACTACAACAGGTGGAATAAGGGTGATATAATGAGGTGGAGTAAGGGTGAATTGATATTGTACGGTGGGAACGGGTTGCACGCTGCAACAGGTGTGATAAGGGTGGATTGTTTGGTGGAATAAGGGGTGAACTATGATTGTGTTATTGTGATATAGTGGGATTGGGTTGCACACCGCAACACTTTTATTTATATTCACTGTTGTTTATGTTATTATGAGGAAATAAGGGAGGAATATGAGATGTACGGCGGGATCGGGTTGCGCGCCGCAACAACCTATGTGTTTATGCTTTCCCTGAATTGTGTTAGCTTTACGGTATTCTTTATTGCACTTAAGGATTGGCAATATCTGAATGGTGTTGACTTACTTCCGAGAGTTGTAGTTATTTCTTGTAAATTACTACTTTATTCTATCATGTCTTCCTTTTTTGCTTTTATCATATATACTGCGTACATGCTGTTGTTTGAGTGACCCGTCGTAGCCTCATCACTACTTCATCGAGGTTAGGCTCGGCACTTACCAGTACATGGGGTCGGTTGTACTGATACTACACTCTGCACTTCCTGTGTAGATTTTGGTGCTAGTCCGAGCTGATCGTGAGGTTGGTTGCAGGATTCATCTCATAGGAGACCCAAGGTAGATCTGCCGGCGTCCGTAGACCATGACGTCCCCTTCTATACATTTCACTTTACTGTTTCTTTCATTTCGTAAACAGTTTTATTTCTTTCAGACATTTACTTGTAGTGAAATCTTAGAAGTTCGTGAATTGTGACTTCAGATCCGAGTTGTAATACATATATTGAGGCTGTTATAAATTTCCGCACTCATTTTAACTCGTTATAGCTTATTTGCTATTATTTACTGAAATGTATATGTAGTGGCTTAATAATTCTCTAACATTGGCTTACCTAACAAGTGAAATGTTAGACGCTATCACAGTCCTGACGGTGGGAATTCTGGGTCGTGACATCTGTAGAGAGTAGTGTGTACGCATCCTTACCCTACCCTATAATGGCAGAGAGGTTGTTTCCGATAAAGCCTCGACTTAAGGAACAATAAAAATAAAGCAAAAAATAATAGCAGCAGTAATGTAATATGGTAATGGAAGCGAATGTCATAACAAGTAATAAAGAACCAGGAATAAGAGAATAAAAGAATAATACTAGTACTACTGGTAAACCTAGGAAAAACTCACAACTACCTGTCAACTTACCACCTTAATCCTCAACCTCCACACCTTCCTATCGTGAATCATGTCCTCGGTAAGGTGAAGCAATGACATGTCTTTCCTCCTAATCAGCTCTCTCCAATAATTCTTTGGCCTACCCCTAACCTTCCTTAAGCCCGTCATGGCCAACCTCTCACATTTCTTGGCCGAGGCATCTACGACTCTCCTCTTCACATGCCTGAAACATTGCAGCCTCGATTCCCGCAACTTGTCCTCCACAGAGGTCACTCCCACCTTGTCCTTAATAAATTTATTCCTTATCTTGTCTTTCCTAGTATGTCTGCAGATCCATCTCAACATCCACATTTCATCTACTTTTATCTTCTGGACATGGGACTTCTTGACGGGTCAACACTCAGCTCCATACAACATAGTCAGTCTAACCACTACCCTGTAGAACTTGCCCTCAAATCTAGGCGGCACATTCTTGTTGCACAAAGCCCCCAAAGCTAGCCTCCATCTCATCCACCCTGCTCTAATGCGATGAGTAACATCCTCGTCAATATCCGCCTTGGATTATAGACCCAAGATACTTGAAACTATCTCTTTTGGGAATGACTTAAGTATCAATCTTCACTTCCACTTCTGCTTTAGGCCTCCCATCACTGAACTTGCAGTCCAAGTATTCAGTTTTCGACCTACTCAGCTTGTAAACTTTAGACTCCAGCGTCTGTTTCCAAACCTCCAACCTAGCGTTAGCACCACCTCGTGTCTCGTCAATCAATACTATGTTATCAACAAATATCATACACCATAAGCACCCCCTCCCCTTTATGTTTCTGGTCTGCACATCCAACATTAGGGAAAAAAAAGGGGCTAAGGGCCAATCCCTGATACAACCCATCTCCACTGGGAAATGTTTCGATTCTCCTACCGCATTTATCACATGAGTCCTAGCTCCCTCGTGCATGTTCTTAATCACCCTAATGTACTCTACCGAGACATCTCTAACCTCCAAATATCTCCATAGTACCTCCCCCGAGACTTTGTCATAAGCCTTCTCAAGGTCAATGAACACCATGTGCAAGTCCTTTTCCTCTCCTTATACTGTTCCACCAATAGTTTCACAAGGAATTCTAGTATTTTGTAAATTTTAATTTAAAGTATTTATTTATACAAATATAATGATAGTATAATGTATTTATTGTATGTAATTATTTATGTACATTTTATTTAGAAAATATTCCTGGTATAATGAGATGATCCATGCATGGAAAGACAATCTTGGGGTGTGAGGGGATGAGTACTCATCCTTGCTCGAATATCAAAGAGATTACTCTCAATGTGGCTCGACTATCGGAGAGATTACTCTCAATGTGGCTCGACTATTAGAGAGATTACTCTTAATGTGGCTCGACTATCGAAGAGATTACTCTCAATGTGGCTCGACTATTGGAGAGATACTCTCAATGTGCCCCGACTGTCGAAGAGATTACTCTCAATATGGCCCAACTATCGGAGAGATTACTCTCTATGTGCCCCGACTATCGGAGAGATTACTCTCAATGTGCCCCGACTATCAGAGAGATTACTCTCAATGTGCCCTGACTATCGGAGTGATTACTCTCAATATGCTCAGACTATCTAAGAGAATACTCTCAATGTTCCCCAACTATCGGAGAGATTACTCTCAATGTGCCCCGACTATCAGAGGGATTACTCACAATGTGCCACGACTATCGGAGAGATTACTCTCAAGAGACTTACACGTCCACCTTAAGATTGGAAAACATAGTTTCCTTTTAAGGACAAACCCACGAAGAGGCCAACTTAAGGTGAAAAGGGACTCATATGTCCACCTTAAGATTGGAAAGTTATAGTTCCCTTTAAGGACAAACCCACGAAGAGGCCAACTTAAGGTGCAAAGGGACTTTTATTTCCACCTTAAGATTGGAAAGTTATTATTTTCTTTTAAGGAAAAACCCACAAAGAGGCCAACTTAAGGTGCAAAGGGACTTAAGTGTCCACCTTAAGATTGGAAAATTAGAAAGTTTCAACTCGAACACTTGGTGACCTTTGAAGATTTGGCGGACTTCACAGACTTTAACTTGAAGAGTGGTGGACTTTCAAACCTCAACTTGAAAAATTAGAAGGATGGAAGACTTCAACTTGAATATTTGGAGGACTTAAATAATTCAACTTGAATACCGACGGACTTGAAGACTTTAACTTGGAGTTTGGCAGGCTTAAATATTTTAACTTGAAGAGCGGCAAACTTGAAGACTTCAACTTGAAGACAGATGGACTTGAAGACTTCAACTTGGAGACTTGGAGGATTTGAATATTTCAACTTGAAGAGCGACAAACTTGAATACCGGAGGACTTAAATATTTGGTGAACATGAAGACATAATGTATCTCTGGGCTTCAATGCAAATACTTAATAGCCTCCTAAAAGACTAAAATCATTCCATGAAGATGCCAATTTACCATAGAGGCTTTTCCCTTTTAAATCAAATGGGATCCAAAGTTTAACAGAAGAATGGTATCTCAGCTCGATTTTCAAGTGCTGATTGAATGGATTGCATTCCATCGTACTTTATTTGGACAAAGATTGGGGGATTATGTATCTTTTAAACTTATGCTACTGAACTTAGAATGAAACTCTAAGCTTCCTATGTACCTCGATGAAGAGGATCAAGTCATACTGTAGTTCAGAATGGGTGATTTTTTTTAATTTTTTTTAATGTCCTAACTTTTGCCTAAGCCGCCTCTTTCGAGGTTTTCAACCTAGCAGGATTTTTTTCTTTTTTTGGGCCATACACAATTTAGAATAATGCGGGCCAGGAGTGTAGGAACATGTAGTTTAGGCTCATGCGACAAGGAGCATTGCAACTTCAAGGATAATACTTCTTCAAAAAATTGTCATAGATAGGGTCGATTCTCATGCCATCTGCATCTAACAGCTTGTAAGCCCCACTTAAGTAAGCTTCTTGTACGAAATATGACCTATCCAATTTTGAAGAAAACTTCCCTACAGGTTTATGAGAAGTAATAATGGTTCTTCATATGGCAAGGACTTGATCTCCTACTTAAAGGATCTCGGGCAAACTCTTTTATTGAAGGCGCGAGACGATCGAGCTTGATAACATTCAAGACTCTGTTGAGCTTCCAACCTCTTCTCATCAAGAGCCTCCAAAACCTTGATGCACTCTACTTGTAGTATCTTAAATTTAGGATTTTGCCCAAATTTCATATGGAATTGATCCGATAAAATTTTTGATGTCTACAATTACATATCTAGTTTTTTATTTGTGTATGTCTAAAATATCAAAGCAAATGATTTAACACAGCTGAATTTCCCAGTATGTATAAAGTTTGATTTCCATCAATGTCTAAAAATTCGGTCCAAAGGACATATAATACTTTAGTGGAGTGTTCTTTCTTTACAATTTCTATTGCAGATTACTGAAATGACCTACCAACCAAGGTTTATAACTTAGTGGTCTATTGAGTGGGTTGGGAGTTGGGTTCAAATTTCTGTGAAGACAAAAAATTAAATAGTGATTTCTTTTGAGCAATTTTTAGAAACCACTATTATTTAGTGGATATTAACTTATTATAACTACCATATACATAATTACTTCATATAGCTACTATTTATTTGTTACATGACTGTATTCATTGTATTCGCGCTACTGTATTCATGAATACAATAGCGAAATTCGCCTGAAAAATATGAGAGTCCAGCTATGCGACTTTATTCGCGCTACTGTATTCAGAAATACAATAGCAGAATTTCATCTAAAAATAGGGGATTCCGGCTGTTTAATAACGGAAAGAGGATCAATTAGCGTGCATCATTCCCATTAACTCAACAAAATCAATTTTACATAAATTTTGCAGCTATTGTGTTGCATCGCATGTATTCGCGCGACTCTATTTATAAACACAACGAGGTAATCCACCTAAAATCAATGATTACAGTTGTTTCATTTTGAATTCCATATATTTGCGTGAATGTATTTATAAATAGAGTGAGATAATCCGCCTAAAAATAGCGATTACTGGTGTTTGATAATGGAAAGCGCAATATTGAATTGCATTCAATTTCACTATATTGAATTCAGTTGTATTTAAACAATAAAAAATCAAGAAATAGGGTGTATACCGTTCTATTCAGTTCGACTGTATACATTGTTGTAATGACCCGACCGGTCATTTCGAGAGTTATAGCCCCGTTTCCCCAATTTCTGCTTCTTTTTGTTTTATTCAACTATATTGTTTTATTCCGGGTTAGTTGGTCCGGGTCTGGAGTGATTTGGAGTGAATTGAGACACCTAGTCTCTTGGAGATAAGCTTAAGTTAGAAGAGTCAACCAGGTGTTGACTTATGTATAAACGATCTTGAATTTGAATTTTGATGATTCCGTTAGTTCCGTTAGATGATTTTGGTATAAGGAGCGCATCTGAAATATGATTTGGAGGTCCGTAGTGGAATTAGGCTTGAATTGGGGAAAGTTGGAAATTTGGCGATTTTGGTCGGCAGTGGAAAATTGGATATCGGGATCATAATGGATTTCCGGAAGTTGGAATAGGTTTGTGGTGTCATTTTTGACATGTGTGTAAAATTTGAGGTCATTCGGACGTGGTTTGGTAGGTTTTGGCGTCGTTTGTGGAATTTGGAAGTTTTGAAGTTCTTAGGCTTGAATCCGAGGGTAATTTTGTGTTTTGAGTGATTCGAAGGCTCGACTAAGTTCTTATGTTGATGTATGAATTGTTGGCATGTTTGGTTGAGGTCCCGATGGTCTCGGGAATGTTTCGGGTGATTCCGGATGGCTAACGGGAGGTTTGGAATTTGGGAATGCAGCTAAACTGCTGATGCTGATGTGTTTCCGCACCTACGGAGGGGGAGCCATATGTGCAAGGTCGCAGGTGGTCTTGGGGACTGCAGGTGCGTAAGAGTGGTCGCATCTGCGAACCCACAGATACGAGGTTGAGTCACAGATGTGGAAGAGAGGAGATGGGACAATTTCGCAGAAGCGGATGAAGAAGGGCAGGTGTGGAACCTGAAGCGCAGGTGCGGGACCTGGGGACTTAAGTGATTTTCTGCAGATGCAAAGGTTGTTGCACAAAAGGGCACCGCATATGCGCGTTCTAATCTGCAGGAGCGAAAAGCCTGGGCAGAACCTATAAATAGAAGACTTCGCGAATTTTTGCTCATTTCCATAATTTTCAAGTCGAACTTTGGAGCTTTTGGGGTGATTTTGAAGGGGATTCAAGGGTTTTTTAGTGAGGTAAGTTGCTTGAGCTCTAATGCTCCTAACTATGGTGTTTTCCCGTTGTTTTCTTATCTAATTAATGGTATTTAGGAGTGAAAATAGGGGGTTAGGGCTTTGGATTTAGGAGAGTGTAATTTGAGGATTTGAGGTACCAAATGATGTCGGATTTTAATAAATTTCGTATGAGTAAACTCGTGAGTGAATGTGCTTTCACTTTTTGTGACTTTTTTTTTTTGAATTTCGAGACGTGGGCCCCAGGGGCCGGGTTTTGAATGAATTTCGAGTTTTGAGTCTAATTTGGTAGTTTTTCTTGTGGAATTTATTCCTTTAGAATAATTGATGGTATTGTAACGGTTGTCAATAGATTCAAAAAATTTGGAGGCCTAGTCGAGGGGAAAGAGCATCACGGAGTAGAGATTTTCTCGGTTAGAGGTAAGTAACGATAGTAAATCTAGTCCTGAGGGTATGAAACCCCGAATTTTGTGTCATGTGATCATTTGGAGGTGACACACATACTAAGTGATGTGCTTGTGTGTGTGCACCGTTGGATCGTGACTTGGTTTGTCCTATAGCAATTGTAAAGTTGAATATCTTGTTGTAGCTATATGCTTCTTATGTGTTTGGAAACATGTACTATAAATCATGCTAGATGCCATGTCTAGGCCTTATGCCAGTATTGTTGGGACCCTTAGAGGTATTTCCTTGCTGTCCTCTCACTATTATTGGTTGATTATCTGTACTCAGTCATGTTCATGCATTTTTACATCATAACTCAGTCTATGTTACTCTATTTGATACATCATATCTATGTTGTTTGCCTGATTACTTTGATTTCTGAGAGCCCGAGAGACTGGAGAGATTTATGACTAAGTGGGGCCGAGAGCCTGATATGTGAGGACATTTATGGGATCGGGCTGCACGCCGCAACATGTTTCATTGATTCTGCCATGATGGGTATTGATATAGAATTTGGGCTGAAGGAGCCCCTCCGGAGTCTGTACACACCCAAGTGAGCGCAGGTACATACTGAGTGCAAAGTGCCAAGTGATTTAGAGGCATGAGTGATTTAGAGGCATGAGTGATTGTGAGGTTAGAGTGATTGGGGGGACTGAGTGATGTTTTGTCCGAGGGGCAGTATATGATTTCATCATTTGTGCTCATAGCTATTTTGAATCCTTGTTTGAGAACTGTTGAAAGATATTTTAAATGATTTTTAATTGAACCTGATTTAAATAGGTTGATTTGACTTAAAATTTTGTTTAAAACATGTCGTACTTTACTGAATTTTGTAATATGAACTATACTTGCATTTAGCTCGTCGCTATTTCTCAGCCTTTATTAACTGCTGTTACTTACTGAGTTGGTGTACTCACGTTACTCCCTGCACCTTGTGTGCAAATCCAGGTATTTTTGGCCACGGTAGTGGTTGTTGATTTATCCAGTTGCGAATCATCGGAGATAGCAAAGTAGCTTCTTGGAAATCACAGCCCTGCTTTTCTTCTTACTTATCTTCCCCTTAGTGTATTTTGGTTTTTCCCAGACTATGTAGGTCTGGTCATTATCAGACAGTTGTAGTAGCTGCTTATGACTTAGTGACACCCCGATGTTGGGCTATCTTTTCTGCACTTTTATTTTGAGTTGAACACTTTTATGAAAAATTACTTTATGAAAAGCTTTGATTCATCTTATAAATGAAATATCGACGTGTTTTGGTAATGTGTCGGCTTGCCTAGTACTATGATAGACGCCATCAAGGCAAGGAAGCTTTGGGTCATGACAAGTTGGTATCTGAGCGTAGGTTACATAAGTCTCACGGGTCATAAGCAGGTTTAGTAGAGTCTTGCAGATCTGTACGGAGACGTTCATACTTATCTTCGAGAGGCTACAGAAACCTTAGGAAAAATATCACATTCTTGAATTCTTGTGGTGCGAATCTATTGATTCTGGTAACAAAACTTCTATTGTTTCATTCTCTCACAGATGGTGAGGACTCGCACTACCGGTGAGGAGGACCAGCCACCAGTACCACCAGCAAGGGCCACGAGAGGTCGAGGCCGTGGTAGGGGTAGAGGTTCAGCCCGCACAGTAGCCGAGGCAGTACTTGTAGACCCTCTAGTTGCTCCATACCAGGTCCAAGTCCCAGTTACAGATGTCCCAGCGGGACCAACTCAGGCACCACCTGTGCCTATTGTGATTCGTGGCCTTTAGGAGGCCCTAACTTAGATTCTGTCACTATGTACTGGCCTTGCTTAGGAGGTCTCTATCTCTATGGCCACAACCACTTCTTAGGTCGGGAACGCACTCAGACTCCTGCCACTCACACACCTGAGTAGGTTGTTCAAGGACTCTAGACATCGGGGGCACCACCAGCCCAGCCGATTGCAGCTGCTCAGGACTATGTGGTTCCTGTTATGCCTGAGGATGAGTAGCATAGATTTGGGAGGTTTCAGAGACTCCAACCTCCATCTTTCAGTGGTGTAGAGGGTGAGGATGCACAGGGTTTCTTGGATAAATGTTAGAGGATGCTCCATACAACAGGTATAAATAAGACCAGTGGGGTCTCATTTACTACCTTCCAGTTCTCTAGGGATGCATTCAGTTGGTGGGAGGCTTACGAGAGGCGTAGGCCGGTCGGCGCAACACCTCTTACTTGGCAGAAGTTCTCCGTTATCTTTCTAGAGAAGTTTGTGCCTCAGTCTCATAGAGAGGAGCTGCACAGACAGTTTGAGCAGCTTCGTCAGGGTGATATGTCTGTGACACAGTATGAGCTACGATTCTCAGATTTGTCCCATCATGCTATCTGGTTGGTTCCCATAGAGGAGGTTTATAGATGGCCTCACTTTTCAGCTTCGATTGCTTATGACCAGAGTGAGAGAGTGTCTGGTGCTACTTTTGATGAGGTTGTCAACATTGCTCGGCAGATTGAGATGGTTCGCAGTTAGTAGATGGTTGAGAGAGAGTCCAAGAGGCATCATGGACAAAGTGGATTCAGTGGTGCTCCTCATAGGGGTCAATTCCTTCACGGTAGAGGTCGTCCATTCAGGCATGCTCAGTCAGCTCACCCAGTTCACCGTGGTGCTTCATCGAGCCATAGTTATCACAGTTCTCATCAGGGCCACTCATCACTCAGTGCCCTCCCAGCCCAGAGTTCGTCCCCTGCTCCATCAGCTCAGGGCTCCTCTATGCTAGGTTCTTCTACTAGTTATTCCGGTGCTAGGGGTTCCCTTTAGTCCCCGTCACCAGCACCAGGGAGTTGTTTTGAGTGTGGGGAGTTTGGGAATATGTGGAGGCAGTGTCCTCATCTTCTTGGGGGTCCATCTCAGTAGAGGAGTCAGCCTTCGACTTCAGCACTAGTTACTTCGCCACCTGCCCAGCTAACTAGGGGTATAGGTCAGTCAGCTAGGGGTCGCCCTAGAGGGGGAGGCCAATCAGGTGGTGGTCAGGTCCATTTCTATTCCCTCCCAGCAAGACTAGATGCTATTGCTTCAGATATTGTGATTACATGTATTGTCTCAGTCCGTCACAGAGATGCCTCTGTATTATTTGACACTGGTTCCACTTATTCATATGTTTTCTCGTATTTCGCTCATTTTCTGGATATGCCCCGTGAGTCTTTAGTTTCATCTGTTCATGTATCTACTCTTGTGGGAGATACTATTGTTGTGAACCACGTATATCAGTCATGTGTGGTGACTATTGGGGGTCTGGAGACCCGATTGGACCTTTTTCTACTCAGTATGGTTGATTTGATGTGATATTGGGTATGGATTGGTTATCTCCATGTCATGCTGTTCTATATTGTAATACTAAGACTGTGACGTTGACGATGCTGGGATTTTCGAGGGTTGATTGGAGCGGTTCTATAGATTATGTACCAATTAGGGTGATTTCATATTTGAAGGCTCAACGTATGGTTGAGAAGGGTTGCCTATCTTGTTTGGATTTTGTGAGGGATGTTAGTGAAGAGACTCCCACCATTGATTCTGTTCCGGTGGTATGTGATTTTCTGGATGTGTTTCCTACAGACCTTCCGGTATGTCGCTTGACATGGATATTGAATTTGGTATTGATTTGGTGTCGGGCACTCAACCTATCTATATTCCACTGTATCGTATGGCACCAGTGGAGTTGAAGGAGTTGAAAGAACAACTTCAGGAACTCCTTGATAAGGGGTTTATTCGGCCTAGTGTGTCACCTTGGGGTGCACCGGTTCTATTTGTGAAGAGGAAGGATGGTTCCATGAGGATTTGCATTAATTACAGGCAGTTGAACAAGGTCACAATCAAGAATAAGTATCCTTTGCCTCGTACTGATGATTTATTTGACCAGCTTCACTGAGCGAGGGTGTTCTCCAAGATTGATTTGAGGTCCGGTTATAACCTGCTGAAGATTTAGGATTTGGATATTCTTAAGACAGCTTTCAGGACCCGTTATGGCCATTATGAGTTCCTGATGATGTCTTTTAGGCTGACCAATGCCCCATCAACGTTCATGCATTTGATGAACAACGTGTTTCGGCCCTACTTGGAGTCATTCGTTATTTTATTCGTTTATGATATCCTGGTGTACTCTCGTATCCAGGAAGAGCATGCTCAGAATTTGAGGATTTTATTATAGAGATTAATGGAGGAGAAGCTTTATGCTAAGTTATCCAAGTGTGAGTTTTGGCTCGGTTCAGTAGCATTCTTGGGGCACGTGGTGTCTAGTGGGGGTATTCAGGTGGATCCGCAGAAAATAGAGGCAATGTAGAGTTGGCCAAGACCGTTCTCAACCATGGAGATTAGGAGCTTTCTTGGCTTGGCGGGTTATTAACGTCGCTTTGTGGAAGGATTTTCATCTATTGCCTCGCCCTTGACAAAATTGACCCAAAAGGGTGCTCCATTCATGTGATTGGATGAGTGTGATGAGAGCTTTCAAAAGCTCAAGACTGCCTTAACCACAACCCAATGTTAGTTCTGCTATCAGCTTCAGGTTCTTACACCGCGTATTTTGATGCCTCGAGGATAGGTATTGGATGTGTTCTGTTACAGGAGGGTAGGGGGATTTCCTATGCCTCACGCCAGTTGAAGACCCATGAGAAGAATTATCCTGTCCATGATCCTGAGTTAGCAGCCATTGTTCACGCCTTGAAGATTTGGTGTCATTATTTGTATGCGGTTAGTTGTGAGATTTATACTGATCATCAGAGTCTGCAACATTTGTTTAAGCATAAGGACCTTAATTTGCGTCAATAGAGATGGTTGGAGCTTCTTAAGGACTATGATATCACTATTTGTACCATCAGGGGAAGGCCAATGTGATGGACGATGCTTTGAGTCGCCGTGCGGAGAGTTTAGGGGAGTTTAGCATATCTTCCTGCAGTAGAGAGACCCTTGGTATTGGATGTTCAGGCCTTAGCGGGCCATCTTGTGAGATTGGATATTTCGGAGCCGAGTCGGGTATTAGCTTGCGTGGTATCCAGGTCTTCTCTTTATGAACGTATCAGGGAGCATCAGTATGATGACCCCACCTGCTCGTTCTTTAGGACAGGGTCCGATGAGGTGATGCTAGGGATATGACTATTCGTGATGACGGTGTGTTGAGGATGTAGGGCCGGATATGTGTGCCTAATGTAGATGGGCTTCGAGAGTTGATTCTTAAGGAGGCCCATATCTCGCGGTATTCCATCCATCCGAGTGCCGCGAAGATGTACCAGGATTTGAGACAACACTATTGGTGGAGGTGGATGAAGAATAATATAGTTGGTTTGTAGCTCGGTGTCTCAACTTTAGCAGGTTAAGTATGAGCATTAGAGACTGCGTGGATTGCTTCAGAGATTAGAGATCACGGAGTGGAAGTGGGAGTGGATCACCATGGACTTTGTAGTTGGGCTCCAACGGACTTCGAGGAAGTTCGATACTAGTTGGGTTATATTGGATCGACTGACCAAGTCCGTGCACTTCATTCCAGTTGGTACTACTTACACTTCAGAGCGGTTGCCTGAGATTTATATTCGAGAGATTGTTCGCCTGCATGGTGTCCCAGTTTCCATCATTTTAGATAGAGGTACACGGTTCACATTGCAGTTTTGGAGGGCCGTGCAGCAAAATCTAGGTACTCAGGTTGAGTTTAACACAACTTTTTACCCTTAGACGGACAGACAGTCCGAGTGAACTATTCAGATGTTGGAGGACATGTTGCGCGCTTGGGTCATTGACTTTGGGGGTTCATGGGACCAGTGTCTACCACTCACGAGTTTGCATATAACAACAATTATCAGTCGAGTATTCAGATGGCACCGTACGAGGATTTATATGGGAGGAGGTGTAGACCTCCGGTAGGATCGTTTGAGCCAGTTCAGGCTAGGCTCTTGGGTACACACTTGGTCCAGGTTGCGTTAGACAAGTTGAAATTGATTTAGGAGCGGCTTCGCACGGTGCAGTCTAGGCAAAAGAGCTATGTGGACAGGAAGGTCCGTGATGTATCTTTTATGGTTGGGGAGAAGGTTTTGCTAAAGGTATCACCCGTGAAGGGTGTTATGAGGTTTGGGAAGAGGGTCAAGTTGAACCCCCGGTTCATTGGGCCTTTTGAGGTGCTTCAGAAGATAGGGGAGGTGGCTTATAAGCTTGCCTTTCCACATAGCTTGTCGAGTGTGCATCCAGTATTTCATTTTTCTATGCTCCAGAAGTATGTGGGCGATCTGTCCCATGTTTTGGACTTAGCCGGTGGCCATTTTGGATCGGTAGATTCGAAAGTTGAGTTCAAAGGACATAACTTCGGTGAATGTGTAGTGGAGAGGTTAGCCTGTGGAGGAGGCCACATGGGAGACCGAGTGGGAGATGCGGAGCAAATATCCGCACCTATTTGAGACTCCAGGTATGTTTCTGGACTCGTTCGAGGACGAACGTTTTTTTAAGAGGGGGAGGATGTAACGACGCGGCCGGTCGTTTTGAGAGTTATGTCACGCCCCAAAATCGAGGGATGAGATCGGCGCCTAACCGAATGAACCCGATCAAGCAAACCTGATTTGCCTTTCCTATCCCACGCGTTACCCCGTGATTTCAATATACATTATTCATGTGAAATAACCATTTATAACTTAAGCATAAACTTACAACTTGAATTCATTTCTACTTTTTATCATTACCAACATATGATACCAAATACGTACAATATACATACAACATTTACCAACGTGGATCACGATTCTGAACCGTACCATTACTTACCCAAAATACATATGTACACTACCGACATTGTGTCTACGGAGCCTCTACGCATACAAAAGATTTATATAATACATGCCGGCAACAAGGCCCCGGCTATACCTTACACTACTCAATAAACTCAAAATAAGGCTGCATGAGTCACACGTGGCCCCGGGAGGAAGTGGGGCTCACTAGAACAACTGACGGAAAGGAGAGGAGGCACTACTGACGGTGGGCTGAATTACCTGTTGTAGAACCACCTACATTCATAAAAGAAAATGTAGCGCCCCCGGCAAAAGGGACGTTAGTACTGTGGAATAGTACTAGTATGTATGAACAAGCTTTATCGCAAGTACAGTCAAACAATACACAAGTAAGAAACAGTAACAGAACCAATCAATCAATGCACGTGGAAAGAAGCAACCGAAATCAACAAATTTCACAGTCTCTCCTTTTCCCCTTTCAATATCACCATATTCAAAAGTCCCATAGATTTTCATTTCAATAGTGATAATGATCACATTCCATCCTTATTACCTCCGCCACCCTTATTACCTCGTCCAACCTTATTACCTCACAACCCATCATCCTTATTATTTCGTGTTGCGGCGCGCAACCTGATCCCACCTGACAATCATATTTCGTAACAACAACCAAAAACAATCAAATCACAAGAATTCTTCCTTTCAAGGAACACAAATTCATATCAACAATTCGTTATTTGAGCTCAAGGCACAATGACTCTCACCAAGCAGTAATTCATGTACACGGTGTTGCCATAATCGTTCAACTCATTTACATCATTTCACAATACCCTTTTTCATTACTTACCACACACGTTTTTTAGCCATTATATACATTCTCACACTTGGGCACATTAACATTTCTTCATTCATCAACACATACTTTCATATCGATACCCTCGAGCATTTGAACATCAACTAGGATAGCACGGTAGTATAGCAATCAACTAGGACGATCAGAGAATAGATATCTTACGTCTCAACACATTTGAACAATCAATTCACATATTTTCAAACAAGATACACATACCGTATGCTCGGACACAACAAGAGGATTATACAAAGATTAAAGTTAGCCATACATACCTGGGGTCGAAATTCCTTTTTAACTTTTACTCACAAATCACCGAACCGACTAGTACCGTCAATCTAGTTCACAATTAAACATATTCAACTCAGAATTGGAAATCATGCATACAATTTGAACTCTTTTAAGCATTTCATCAAACGCTAGGCGACCCCATTAGATTACCACCCCTTCTTTGTGAATTTTACCCCAACCCACTTCCTCTTACTGGATCATGGACATTAATGATCATGCATGCAAGGTATCAACTTATATTTTCAAGAATCAATTCATGAGGGTCCCCTTTTTGTTTAAAACTTGAAAACTAATGGAAAGGGGTTGGGGATTCTTACCTGTTAGAATGAAGAAGAAGATGATTACTCGAAATTTCCAGGCCTGAGTGACTCTCAAAATCCAATTGATAAAGATGAAGCTTTCTCACTCAAGAACCCTCTCTCCCCTCTCTCTAATTTTTTTTCAGAAAATGGTTAAAACTAAAGGGGAGGGGTGTTTTAATGAACTGAGGTCGGGTTTTAAAATTAGAAAAATAGGGGCCCGACACAAGAATGCGGTCAGGAATGCCATCGCATTCTTGACATGCGGTCCGCAGAGTCGACCGCAGAATAGCCCTCCAGGTGGGTAAAAATCGAAAACAATCTGCCTAGGTAGGGGACCATTATGCGGTCCGCATACACGTTATGCAATCGCATAGTGCGTCGCATAACCTCCCTCCCAAAAATCAAAGGCGACAATGGACAGCTATGCGGTCCGCAGAACCGAAATACGATCGCATATTGGACCACATAGTTGTCCTTAAATGCGGAAGTGATCTGCCCATGTATGCGACCATTATGCGGTCTGCATACACGTTATGCGATCACATAGTGCGTTGCATAACGCCTTCTTTCTGGAAAATTTTATTCTTTAAGTCCCAGGGTACTTTTTACTCAATTTAGGTCCATTTTAAAAATTTCCACAATAAAAACAACTTGGGGACTCATTATTATTTTAAACAAGAAAATTTTATGGGTCTTTACATCCTCCCCCCTTAGAAATCATTCGTCCTCGAATGATTTTGGAAATCAATTAGTTTTGAAAGCATGATATGCAAACTTCCAGATTTTCACTCACTCCAATATTTCAGAAAAATTTTGCCAGAGTTCCCACCTGTCAGAGAGCCCCCGAAACACATTTCCAAGCACCATTACACAGTTTTAATCACCCAATTAATCTCACACAACGTTGTTACCTCAACAATTTGCAAATATTTAATCATTTTGTCAACTACACATAGCTCTTTCTTCTTATACCACAAATTTGCACATGATTCACATTCTTGAACATAACTTGGTCATTTTAATGAGTCCCATACAACCCAATCACCTCAATATACCATATTCATTTCAATTAATCATTACTAACCTACACTACTATTAATCACTTGCCTAACACATACGTTCCACAAAACTTTCATTTACTTCAAGGGTTGCACTCTACCCAAATAGTAACATCGGGTTCAGTTTTAGCACACATTGGGAAATTACAACAATAAGGCAATTAGGGGAAGATGGGGTGCTTTTGCAGAAAACTGAACATAAAATATAACTTGCTTAGCGATGACGGTTCGGACGAACACTACTAGACTTATTCAAACAAATGGGGATATTTCTCTTTCATCTCATTTTCCGCTTCCCACGTGGCTTTCTCGATGCGCTGACTTCGCCACAATACTTTAACTAAAGCAATTTCCTTATTCCTCAATCTACATACTTGTCTATCAAGAATCGCAACCGGAACCTCTTCATACGAAAATTCTTCATTAACCTCAATAGTCTTAACTGGCACGATGGATGATGGATCTCCAACCACTTTCTTCAACATAGACACGTGGAACACCGGGTGCACTAATGACAATTCAGTGGGTAATTCCAACCTATAAGCCACTTGTACTATCCTTTGAGAAATCCGATATGGCCCGACATACCTTGGGCTCAATTTCCCTTTCTTCCCAAACCGCATCACTCCCTTCATGGGAGATACCTTCAAGAATAACCAATCATCTACTTGGAATTCCAATTCTCTTCGACAAACGTCCGCATAGTATTTTTGACGGCTTTGAGCGGTTTTCATCCTCTCTTGAATGACTCTGACTTTTTCCAACACCTGGTGCACAATATTTGGCCTTAACAATTCTGCTTCACCAACCTCGAACCACCCAATCGGAGATCTACACCTTCTTCCGTACAATGCCTCAAATGAGGCTATCTGAATACTAGCGTGAAAGCTGTTATTGTAAGAAAATTTGATAAGCTGTAAATGATCATCCCAACTACCTTTGAAGTCCAACACACAAGCCCGTAACATATCTTCAAGCGTTTGAATAGTCCGCTCTGCCTGACCATCAGTCTGCAGATGAAAATCCGTGCTGAGATTTACCTGAGTACCCAACCCATGCTGAAATTTCCTCCAAAAATTAGTCGTGAACTGGGCTCCTCGATCTGAGATAATAGAAACTAAAGTACCATGAAGCCTGACTATTTCCTTGATATACAACTGAGCGTACTGTTCAGCAGTATCGGTGGACTTGACTAGCAAGAAGTGAGCTGATTTCATGAGTCGATCCATTATCACCCAAATTGAGTCGAACTTGCGCTGAGTGCGAGGTAAACCTACCACTAAATCCATGTTGATCATTTCCTATTTCCTCATTGGAATTTCCATAAGCTGAGTTAACCCATCGGGCCTCTGATGCTCGACCTTCACCTGCTGGCAATTCAAACATTTAGATACAAAGTCTGCCACACTTCTCTTCATACCACTCCACCAATAAACCTCCCGGAGATCATGATACATCTTCGTAGAACCTGGGTGCACGGAATACCTGGAATTGTGAGCTTCCTCCATCACCCTCTCCCGAAGAATATCCACATCAGGAACACATAGCCTTCCCTGGCACCGTAAAACACCATCATCGCTACCAAGTGAAAATGCCAAAATCATGCTATTCGAAACTGCCTCCTTCAACTGCGCCAATGCTGGATCCATATACTGCTTTTCCTTGACTTCCGCTACAAGTGATGATTCTTCCCCATTATGCACCATAATATTTCCCTCGTCTGAGGTCGAGAGACAGACCCCAAACTAGCCAATTGATAAATCTCCCGGGCTATAGGCCTCTGATCCACTTTCAAATGAGCCAAGCTACCCATAGACTTCCGACTGAGAGCGTCGGCTACCACATTCGCCTTCCCTGGATGGTACAAAATGTTCATATCATAATCCTTAAGCAATTCTAACCATCTTCGCTGCCTTAAATTCAACTCCTTGTGCTTGAACAAATATTGGAGACTCTTGTGGTCTGAGAACACGTCCACATGGATCCCATACAAATAATGCCGCCAGATTTTTAATGCAAACACCACTGCCGCGAGTTCTAAATCATGCGTCGGATAATTCTTCTCGTGATTCTTGAGTTGCCTGGAAGAATAGGCTATAACCTTCCCATGTTGCATCAACACACATCCCAAACCAACCCTTGAAGCATCACAATAAACCATAAATCCCTCCGTGCCTTCTGGCAAAGTTAACACCGGTGCCGAAGTCAATCTTGATTTCAACTCCTGAAATATCTTCTCGCAAGCGTCAGACCATTGGAACTTAATTTCTTTCTGTGTTAATTTAGTCAATGGGGAGGCGAGGGTAGAGAATCCCTCCACAAACCTCCGATAATACCCAGCGAGCCCTAAGAAACTACGAATCTCTGTCGGGGTCGTTGGTCTAGGCCAATCCTTCATCGTTGTGATCTTCTGGGGATCAACCTTAATCCCTTCTCTGGAAACAACATGACCCAAAAATGTGACTGACTCCAACCAAAATGCACATTTTGAAAACTTAGCATACAATTGGTGCTGATGAAGAGTCTACAGAACTGCCCTGAGGTGATTAGCATGATCCTCCCGACTCCGCGAGTAAACAAGGATGTCATAAATAAAAACAGTCACGAAGGAGTCAAGAAACGGTTTGAAAACCCGATTCATAAGATCCATGAAAGCCGCTGGAGCTTTGGTCAGTCCAAAGGACATTACCAAACATTCAAAATGGCCATAACTAGTTCTGAAGGCAGTCTTAGGAATATCCTGCTCTCTGATCTTCAACTGGTGATACCCAGACCGTAAATCAATTTTGGAGAAAAACCTCGCACCCTGCAATTGGTCGAACAAATCATCTATCCGAGGCAATGGATACCTGTTTTTGATAGTGACTTTGTTGTGCTGCCGATAATCAATACACATCCGAAGCGACCCATCCTTCTTCCTGACGAAAAGAACTGAAGTGCCCCACGGCGACACACTCGGCCGAATGACCCTTCTCTAATAAGTCTTTCAACTGCTCCTTTAACTCCCTCAACTCTGCTGGCGCCATTCTGTCTGGTGGAATAGATATTGGCTGCGTATCTGGCAATACATCAATCCCGAAATTGATCTCTCTATCTGGCGGAATCCCTGGAAGCTCATCCGAAAATACTTCAAGAAACTCATTCACGACTGGGATGGACTCGGGGGAAGACACTTCTGAGGTGGTGTCCGCAACCCGGACCAAATGATAGACACACCCCTTTTTAATCATCTTCGAGGCCTTAAGGTAGGAAATGAACCTACCCTTTGGCACCACACCATTCCCTTTCCACTCAGTAACTGACTCGTTAGGAAACTCTAGTCTCATAGTTCTGGTTTGGCAGTCGATTTTAGCAAAGAAGAAGTAAAGCCAATCCATTCCCATGATAACATCAAAATCTACCATCCCAATTTCGATAAGATCAGCCGTGGTATCTCGACCACACACCGTGACAACACAATTCCTGTAGACTCGTGCAGCTATAATGGAATCACCAATAGGAGTCGACATAGAGAACGACTCACGAAGCTGTTCTGGTTCTATCCCAAAACTTGAAGCAATAAATGGGGTAACATATGACAAAGAGGACCCCGGATCAATAAGAGCATAAACACCAAGCGCTTGAACAATCAGAATACCTGTAATAACATCTGGAGAAGCCTCCGCACTCAGGCGACCACTCAAAGCATAGAAGCGACTGGGTCCACCTCTACCACGCACTCCGCCTCTAATTGCACCACGCCCTGCTGGAGCTGGAGGACGTACTGAAGATGCGGCGACTGAAGAACCGGACGGCTGAGCAAAACCACTACCCATGCCCTGACTGGGCGCACAGAAATCCCGCCGAATATGGCCTCTAACCCCACACCCTTAGCATACCGGGATATCCAGGTAACAAGGATCGGTATGGAACCTCCCCCACTTAGGTCATGAAGCCCTCCTCTGCTGCTGGAACCTCCCTCCTGGATGACCGGACTGATGGGGTCTCCCACTGTCTGATCCTGGTCCCCAACGACTATTCTGCTGATAACGGTGCACTGATGGCAGTGCACTGGATGAGGACTGAGCATAAGACTGGGATGCCCTGATGGTCCTCTCCCCTGAATTGGTCTCCCTCCTCCAACTGAACTCCCCGAGTGGCCCGCTGACCGGGCCCTACTAATACTCTCCCTCTCCGACCTTATCTTCAATTTTCTAAACTCCGCGGCCTAGACGAATCCTACTATCTTACCATAATTCATGTCTGAGTGCAAGGCGGCTGTAGCAGCTTCATTCACAACCAAGGGACTGAGGCTCTGAACAAACCGTTGAACTCTGTCATCCATAGTCGACACCAACTGAGGAGCGTACTTGGACAACCTCACGAACTCCATGTGGTACTCCCACACACTCATATTACCCTGCTTGAGAACCTCAAACTCCATAGCACGGGCTGCTATAGACTCGGCAGGCAAGAAGTAATCCATGAAAGCATCAACGAACTCATCCCATCTCGCAGGAGGACTTCCCTCCCCACGGGAATTCTCCCACATCTTGAACCATGAATACGCTGCTCCCCTCAGCCTCTAAGATGATAACTCAACCCCCTCTGTCTCCATAGCCTTCATAACCTGAAGCGTCTTGCACATCTCATATAGAAAATCCTGCGGATCAGCCTTCGGATCAATACCTGAGAACTCTGGAAGGGCCAATTGCAGAAACTAGTTGACTCTGGAACCGGCGAAATCTCCCTGTCCGCTATAGGGCGCAGGGGCAGCATGAGATCTTTGGGCCTGAGCGGCCATTAACTGAGTCAACATTTGAATAGCTCCCCTGAGGTCCCCATTGGAAGTACCGGGGCCTGAAGCTGGAATCGAAGAAGGATCAGGAATATCAGCGGAAGGCGTTGCAGCACACTCTGCCGCAGCAAGAATAGGAACACTCTGGTCTGGAACAGAAATGCCAGGTGGATTCAAGGTCGGCGATTCGCTCTCACCCGCACCATCGGGTACAGAATTCACAGCCACGCTGGGATGGCATTGGCCTCTAGGACGAGTCGAGCTCTCTTCTTTGGTGCCATTACTGAAAATTTTGGAACAAAGCACGAGTTAGACAAGGATATTTTCACTTTCCACATCACCGCATGATATAGAATAACAATGAAAAGGGTGTTTCCTAAAAGTTCATGTAGCCCCCTAATTATAGATGTGGTCGACAACACACCGATAATAAGGGCTCTACTAGACACGGCTCCGAGACATCCTAGGACACTTTTAAAACCTTAGGCTCTGATACCAAGTTTGTCACGCCCCAAAATCGAGGGACGAGACCGGCGCCTAACCGAATGAACCCGGTCAAGTGAACCTGATTTGCCTTTCCTATCCCACGCGTTACCCCGTGATTTTAATATACATTATTCATGTGAAATAGCCATTTATAACTTAAGCATAAACTTACAACTTGAATTCATTTCTACCTTTTATCATTACAAAAATATGATACCAAATACTTACAAAACGCATACAACATTTACCAACGTGGATCACGATTCCGAACCATACCATTACTTACCCAAAATACATATGTACACTACCCACATTGTTTCTACGGAGCCTCTACGAATACAAAAGATTTATATAGTACATTTCGGCAATAAGGTCCCGGCTATACTTTACACTACACAATAAACTCAACATAAGGCGACATGAGTCACACGTGGCCCCGGGAGGAAGTGAGGCTCACCAAAACAGCTGACAGAAAGGAGAAGATGCACTACTGACGGTGGGCTGAATTACCTGCTGTAGAACCACCTACATTCATATAAGAAAATGTAGCGTCCCTGAAAAAGGGACGTTAGTACTGTGGAATAGTACTAGTATGTATGAACAAACTTTATCCCAAGTACAATCAAACAATACACAAGTAAGAAACAGTAATAGAACCAATCAATCAATGCACGTGGAAAGAAGCAACCGAAATCAACAAATTTCACAATATCTCCTTTTCCCCTTTCAACATCACCATATTCAAAAGTCCCATTGATTTTCATTTCAATAGTGATAATGATCACATTCCATCCTTATTACCTCGACCACCCTTATTACCTCGGCCACCCTTATTACCTCACAACCCATTATCCTTATTATTTCGTATTGCGGCGCGCAACCCGATACCACCTGACAATCATATTTCCTAACAACAACCACAAACAATCAAATCACAAGAATTCTTCCTTTCAAGGAACACAAGTTCATATCAACAATTCGCTATCTGAGTCAAGGCACAATGACTCTCACCAAGAAGTAATTCATGTACACGCTGTTGCCATAATCGTTCAACTCATTTACATCATTTCACAATACCCTTTTTCATTACTTATCACACACGATTTTTAGCCATTATATATTTCCCACATTTGGGCACATTAACATTTCTTCTTTTATCAACACATAATTTCATATGGATACCTTCGAGCATTTACGAGCTTTGCACATAATAAGATAGGCACATCAAACCACTTTTAAAAATCTCATATAACACGGTAGTATAGCAAACAACTAGGACGACAAGAGAATAGATATCTTACGTCTCAACACATTTGAACAATCAATTAACATATTTTCAAACAAGATACACATACCGTATGTTCGGACCCAACAAGAGGATTATACAAAGGTTAAAGTTATCCATACATACATGGGGTCGAAATTCCTTTTTAACTTTTACTCACAAATCATCGAACTGACTAGTACCGTCAATCTAGTTCACAGTTAAACATATTCAACTCATAATTGGAAATCATGCATACAATTTGAACTCTTTTAAGCATTTTATCGAATGCTAGGCGACCCCATTAGATTACCACCCCTTCTTTGTGAATTTTACCCCAAACCACTTCCTCTTACTAGATCATGGACATTAATGATCATGCATGCAAGGTATCAACTTATATTTTCAAGAATCAATTCATGAGAGTCCCCTTTTTGTTTAAAACCTGAAAACCAATGGAAAGGGGTTGGGGATTCTTACCTAGTTAGAATGAAGAAGATGAAAATTACTCAAAATTTCCAGGCCTTAGTGACTTTGAAAATCCAATTGATAAAGATGAAGCTTTCTCTCTCAAGAACCCTCTCTCTCCTATCTCTAATTTTGTTCAGAAAATGGTTAAAAATGAAAGGGAGGGGTGTTTTAATAAACTGGGGTCGGGTTTTAAAATTAGGAAAATAGGAGCCCGACACAAGAATGCGGTCAGGAATGCGATTGCATTCCTGACATGTGGTCCGTAGAGTCGACCGCAGAATGGCCCTCCAGGTGGGCAAAAATCGAAAACAATCTGCCCAGGTATGCGACCATTATGCGGTCCGCATACACGTTATGCGATCACATAGTGCATCACATAACCTCCCTCCCAAAAATCAAAGGCAACAATGCGACATCTATGCGGTCTGCAGAACCGAAATGCGATCGCATATTAGACCGCATAGTTGTCCTCAAATGGGGCAGTGATCTGCCCTATGCGACCATTATGTGGTCCGCATACATGTTATGCAATTGCATAGTGCGTCGTATAATTCCTACTTTTTAGAAAATTTTATTCTTTAAGTCCCTGGGTACTTTTTACTCAATTTAGGCCCGTTTTAAAAAATTTCACAATAAAAAAAACTCGGGGACTCATTCGGGCATTATTATAAACAAGAAAATTTTACGGGTCTTTACTAGTTATTACTCAATTTCCCCCATTTCTGCTTCTTTTTGTGTTATTTATCTATATTGTGTTATACTGGGTTAGTTGGTCTGGGCCCGGAGAGATTTCAGAGTGAATTGAGACACTTAGTCTCTTGGAGATAAGTTTAAGTTAGAAGAGTCAACCGGATGTTGACTTATGTGTAAGTGATCTCGGATTTGAATTTTGATGATTTCATCAGCTCCATTAGATGATTTGGACTCAGGAGCGCGTCCGAAATGTGATTGAGGTTCGTAGTGGAATTAGGCTTAAATTGGTGAAAGTTGGAAATTTGGCGATTTTGGTCGGCAGGGGAAAATTGGATATCAGGTTCAGAATGGACTTCCGGAAGTTGGAGTAGGTTGTGGTGTCATTTGTGACGTGTGTGTAAAATTTGAGGTCATTCGGACGTGGTTTGGTAGGTTTCGGCGTCGTTTGCTAAATTTGGAAGTTTAGAAGTTCTTAGGCTTGAATTCGAGGGTAATTTGGTGTTTTGATGTTGTTTTGAGGGATTCGAAGGCTCGACTAAGTTCGTATGTTGATGTATGACTTATTGGCATGTTTGGTTTAGGTCCCGAGGGCCTTGGACGTGTTTTAGGGTGATTACGGATGGCTAACGGGAGGTTTGGAATTTGGGAATGCATCTGAACTGCTGCTGCTGGTGTTTTTCCGCACCTACGTACGGGGAGCCGCAGGTGCGAGGTCACAGGTGTGCTTGGGAGCCACAGATGCAGACAAAGAAGACCTGGGCTGGAACTGCAGGTGCGTAAGAGTGGTCGCATCTGCGAGCCCGCAGATGCGAGGCTGAGTCGCAAATGCAGAAGAGAGGAGATTGGCCAATTCCGCAGAAGCATATGGAGATGCGCAGGTGCGGGCCCTGGGGACTTAAGTGATTTTCCACAGATGTAGAGGTTGTTGCACAAAAGCAGCACCGCAGGTGCAAAAATCCTAGGCAGAACCTATAAATAGAAGACTTCGCAAATTTTTGCTCATTTCCGCTGTGAGCACCTAATTTTTGCCCTACAAAATACAAAAAAAATAATTTTTTCCTATTTGTTTTTGAATTTATAGAATTTTAGAATTTTCTTTTGAATTGATTGTATGCATTTAGTTGAATTTTCATGGATGTTTAATATTTTAAAATCATAGAAAAATCACAAAAATTGTCAGATTTTTATTTCATGTCATCTTAGGTTTAATTTGCATTTTTAGGAAATAGTTACTCTTTAATTATTAGATTAATT
Organism: Nicotiana knightiana; assembly: GCA_005239525.1. Lineage (NCBI taxonomy): Eukaryota > Viridiplantae > Streptophyta > Magnoliopsida > Solanales > Solanaceae > Nicotiana > Nicotiana knightiana. Next base: position 44,373 of record ML392114.1, read on the forward strand.
CATGAAAACCACAAAAAATATACATTAGCTTTAATCAATTAGTTTTTTTAATTAGATAACTAATTAGATCATTTTGGAAAAACAAATTTAATTAGTAGGTAGGTGGTTATTTTTGAAAGATCAAATTTGCCTCTTGTTCCAAATTGGCCCAATTTCAGGGTCCAAAATCCCAAGCCCAACCGGATTTCCCACATTAAAACACCCTAAATCCCTTCTCTCTTCTATATATACATTAGAGACTTAAGACCTAAAAGAGGAAGAGATCCTCTACCCTTAGAAAAAAAATCAGAAACGGCGCTTCTTCAAAAGAAGATACAATCCCCATGGAAAAGGCTAGCAACAACGCCATTAACTCTTTTTCTTCTTCCTCACTTCACGCTTACTAGCCAAACAACCACCAACTTCTCTACTCTAGAGAACACACACACAGAGACAGAAAGCAAAGAGAGAATCACTCTCCTTCATTGTTCTTCTTAGACAAACTCAAGTCTAAAACTCACACTTTCACTCAACTGAAACAACGTTCAAATACGAAAAAAGAAAAAAAAAAAAGAGAAAACAGATGTGAAAAAACAAAAATGGCCCCGAAATAGAAGAAGAATAGGACAGAAGGGACCTTCAAAATCACTCAGTTTCCTACTATTTTACTATGCATCTACTGGGTTATCAAAGATGTGATGCTGCTTGCTGTTGTACTGCTGATTTGCTGAGCGTTCTTCCTCTTTACTTTGCCTTTATTTGGCATTGTTTCTCTGTCTTATATTGCATTTGAGGTACACACAAAACTTGCAATTACATTGATCTATAAAGTTGATTTTTGTTGGGTCCAAACGCACACGCAAGTATACGTGGTCGACAAGTAATAAAGGATTGTAAGTCCAGATATCGTACCCACAGGGACTTGTGATTAACTATCAACTAAATCAAACCCAAACAATTAATCTATTCAAGCAAACACTAAATTATGAATATTTAACTAAAATTAATCTAGAATAGTAAAGTATGGAATTAACGAAATAATTGGCGAGATTAGACACGAATTCAATAAGAGCCGATATTCTAGAGCAATGGGTTAGCAAACAATCCTGTTGAGTTTTCCACTTAAATTGTCTAATTAATTTATCTGGTGTATTGATTGACGAGGTT
>ML392116.1:687-13572 GCA_005239525.1 Nicotiana knightiana
CATCCTCAAATTCTAGTTGGTTAGTGTGTTGGGTTTCTACTTTGGACACCTCCATTGGCACCTCAATTTTCATCTATGATGTACACTTCTCCTAGCTACTATCCATAATATTGGCATATTGAGCGTTAAAAGCTTCAACTAGTTGACTCGTTTGAGCCTCCAAGTTGCGAATAGTTTCATCTTGCCTTTGTACCCGCAGTTGTAACTCCTCCTGTTGTTCCAGAATGCACTTCATCATATCCTCGAGCCTTTTCAGTTCATCATCACTGAGTTCTTTGTTTCTATTAACTTCACAAGAAAAAGAAGAACCATCAAAGTACGGGGTTGGGGGAAGATAAGAAATATAAGCACAACCCTGAAAGTGACCATCTTGACCACCACACATATCACACTCATTCCACACATAAGATTGAGTTGGTGCACATAACTCGCTCTCGGGAAGATTTTGATAATTTTGCTCTGGGTGGTTTCCTCCATAATATGCATAATGAGGATCAAAAGTAGAATTACCAACATCCAAACTCTCATAATTCCATGATGCCATGTTTTAACAAATAAAACTAAAATAAAGAAAATAAAAATCAAATACTAAAAAAAAAATTCAACTTGAAACCTAATAATATGTACAATTACAGCTACACTTGATAATACCGTTAATTCCCCGGCAACGGCGCCAAAATTTGATCACGCTCAACTATGTCTAATAAAAGACTAAGCGGGCGTTGCAAATATAATCCGGGGTATTATGCCCAGAGTAGATCCCACAGGGAATTTACGTATCAAGCAAGCTGTTAGAATACTCAAATGTCACTTCATGTTATTTAAATTACTAACACTAAAGATTAAAACTAAAGATTAACTACGCTAAGGTGTAAACAATTGTAATAAAGATCTAAGGTTATGGTTTCCCCCGTCGGTGAATTTACTTCTNCTTTCATCTATACTCCGGGAGTGATGTTATTCAAGCAACTACCTAAATATGCACTCTCTCTCAAGTAGATACATAGTAAATAGGCACATCTAATTGATGGCCATTCAATTAACTACAACAAGAACGTACTTGAACAAATAGAGATTAATCAACCAATCGGAATTATATTAATACACAATAAGTTCATCCCTCAAAGGGTTCTACCAAAACCTAGATTAAAGAAGTTAGCTAAACAAGTTCATAAGAATCAACTCTAAAATAACTTGCATAATGAAACTACAAAGTAATGAAGAAAATCTGTACAAATTGATGTCTTGCCGTCCGTCTCTTCGAATCTTCCTTTAAGTTGTGTTTTTGGGGTCTATTTATATGTTTAGGAAAAACCCTACACTTGTAGGAGACTTCTATTCCAACCGGAAAATACTTAAACTCGTCAAAACTCGGAATTGACCGGAACAAGGGACCCGGGCGTTTGGGCTCAAACGCCCCCCTAAGGCCAGGGCAGGCCTGGCGTTTGGGCTCTAAGGCCGCCCTAACGCCAGGGGCTGCCTGTCTTTAGGGGAAAAACTCCTGGATAAGGCCAGGGTGTTCCCTCTTCGCCTCTTAAGCATATTTGCGATGTATTTGCATCCATTTAGCTCGGTTTCCATCTCCAATTCACCTACACATGAAATAAACTCCATTAAGCACATAAAAAGTGTGTTTTTATCATTAACGCACAAAAAATGTAAGGCATATAACATGTTAAACTATGAATTCTAGCCTCGTATCACCCATATAGAAGGCTTGGACTATAGCACACAAAAATCTGGGAATTAGGTAAAATTTCAGTTTTATGGCCCCTAAAATGCTAAAAGATGAGTAACGGTCATGGAGAGATAGTGACTATTACTTTTAGGTCATTTTTACGATCCAGCATAATTTTAGATGATCCAGGTCTGGTGGTCCATGCCCATGCAGAAGGCGAGGGCTATAGCACAGGAACATTTAGGAATCAGACAGAATTCCTTTTTTATGTCCCTAATATGCCAAAAAAGGACTAACAATCATATAGAGGCAGTGAATATTGTTCCTAAGATCATTTTAATGGTCCAGAAAAATTTTGGTTGATTCGGATATAATAGCCCTGGCAGAAGGCATGGGCTATAGCACACGATAGTGTGGGAATCGGGCAAAATTCCTATTATATGGCCCTAAAATGCCAAAAAATGAGGAACGGTCATGGAAAGACGGTGACAACTATTCCATAGATCGTATTTGATGGCCAGACAAAGTTTTAGACCATTGGGGTCCGGTGGCCGGAGCACATGCAGCAGGCGTGGGCTATAGCACAATAGTCAAATCCGGAGGGGGAAAGTGTCTAACCTTGTTTATTTTGTAGAAAATGAGGCACGAAGTCCCCAGGTTTGGCATGGTCCGAGATATACCACTGTTATTGCTAGATTATTGGGAGGACCTTCCGTCAAGTGACAAAAATAATGTGAAAAGGGTACTCTAAAACATACCTTCCTTATTAGACATCCAACCAAATAACATGTTGACTGAAGCTGCTACTATGTTCTAGGACGGATAAAAGGCTGTATTTCGTTTTGTCAACATAGAAATAACTCTTCTTTTGGTGAAAATAGAGGGATTCACTAGACTACCTTGGGACAATCTTGGTTCATTAGTACTAGAAAATCGCACCCCTAGGGGGTTTCTAAAAATGATGGGCTTAAGAAAGAATGATGACTTGGTATGTTTGAAGAAGTCCTACATACCTTTTAACTTCCTTTATGAATGATATGGACAAAACAAATCTTACCGTATCTTTCATGACAAGTTCTCCATCACCTCCCTGGGTTGGATTCATCGTAGAGTTTTCGTGTTCATCATCTGCTTTTCGGTTATGATAGTGTTTCCAAGCAAAATGGACAGGATTCACACCAGACTGGCCATGGTAACCAAAGACTTAATGGAGGTAATCGAGGGACAAATGTACACTATTGTTCCTATGATTATAGCAGAAATATATCGGGCTTTGGATCGTTGCCAGAAAGGGTTCAAACATTTGGAGGGTTGTAATTTGCTGCTACAAATTTGGTTGCTAGAACATCTCCAAAGAGGCCAATACCGCCAAGAGTTTCCACGAAGACCATGGAATGATCACATAGCTTTCATCACCCCCAAAAGAATGACCTTTATCCTAGACAGGTTTGCTCAACCAGAGAATGCTACAGAATGGGTACCGTTTTTTTACAATTTGATCGAGGACCAAGTTCATTGGATGTTCGAGTGGTTCCCTACCAGTGAATTCATCATCAAAACCAGGGATGTTCCGTATTTGGTGTTGATCGGGTTAAGGGGCATACACCCCTATTTCCTATCAGGGTCATGAGATAAGCTAGTAGAAAACAAGGCATACTGCGAGTCTCCAAAATGAGACACTACAAAGCATATTTTCAAGATGATGACATCCTATAAAAATGTGAAGCTCAACACATGTGGAACTTGAAGGTCATTGTGGAAAAGGACACCATCGAACCATATCGATACCACACAGGGCATGTGTATTTCTACCCATCACGGTTGGACGATAGCATAACAGGAATAGTCGAGACAGGGGTCGATTGAGGAAATAGAGTCATAGATGAAGTTGCTGAAGCACATGTGAAGTATAACAGACTACGCAAAATAGTTCACAAGTCCGAGGCCGAGCATTTGGAACAACACAAGATCGATATGGAGGCAATCAATGAATGGAGGGAAATGGCTACTAGGTCAACGGAAAGGCTGGAGTATGAGCAGGGTTTAATGGAGTTAGAGGGGAAGATTAGGAAAAGATTCATAGACTGCTAGAATGGCAAGGGTAACGAATGAGGATATCTAGCAAGGGCATACCTACTGCTGGAAATGCGCGATTTGGGGAATCTCATCGATGAAGCCAAACCTGGAGAAGGTCCCTCTGGAACCAAGTAGATTAGGTTTATTTTCTTTAGAATTAATTTTTGAATGTAATAAGGCAAACACCATTAGTGACTTATTTATTTTTTATCGTTTTAGATTTGTCTTATTTATCACAGCAATGAAATGAGGCAATTATTGGCTTTAAAATTCTCCAAATCTACTTGTCTCTAGGCCAACCTCGGGCACAACGAGGCTCCCAAATTAGGACACGAATTTAAATTTCTGTAATATGTGTTTAAATACTGCAAATACTTTTCAGAATCCTTACTGACTTGGCTACCTTTTTGTTTTTCTTTATTTTTGATTATTCCCATTCCCCAAGGTTGGTTCATGCATACTGGCATCATTAGCATATCGCACCAGATCCATAGGCCCTCCACCTCCTCCTCCTCCAAGTAATCCGAAAATCAAGGGAAAAACTAAGATGGACGATATGAGTGGCGTCAGGAAAGACAATGCTACACATGCTGAGAATGTGGAAACTTCTGATGGTCGGAGTACTCCGGTACCAAATGATTTGGTCTTATGGCTGGAACAGAAAATACTTGAAATGCAAGGAGAGCTTGAGCAGGCCCGCAACTTGGCAAAACTCTCACTCACCCTAAACGTCCTAGATATCAACCAACCAAACACCTAAAACCCAGTACCTCCTCAAAACACACCAAACCAACGTCCACAAAATCCTCCCGTAACCCACCAATATACAATACCTCTCAAAAATCCTAATCCTTTACCCATACCTACACCCCCTCAACACCAGCATCTCCCGACTCAATATCCGCAAACCACTTACAACACTTCTTAGAATACCTTACAGCGTATCCCAATCCTTAAAATTCAACCAATGATCACCACTACACCTAAACCCCTGTTATTCATCAAAACAATCCCATATATATGGAAACCATAGCCCACTCCACTCAACCAATCTCACATACACCAGAATCCGTCGAGAAGGACATGCTCATTAAAAACATGGGATAGGAGCTCAAGAAGCTCACAAGCCAAGTCCAAGGCGTCGAAGGGGAAAATGCATTGAGGGTTTGAACTATGAAGATTTGTGTATTCAGCCGGACGTAGAACTGCCAGAGGGTTACAAACCTCCTAAGTTTGAAATGTTTGATGGAACGGGCGACCCAAAGGTACATTTGAGAACCTACTGTGACAAGCTCGTAGGGGTTGGGAAGGATGAAAGGATTCCCATGAAGTTGTTCATGAGTGTCATGACCCGGCCTTTCGTTTTGAGAGTTAGAGCCCCGATCCCCTAATAACTGCTTTCCCCACGTTTGTTTCTGCCTTTGTGACTTGCTAGAGTGTGTAGCTATGAAATTTTGAGAGTTTTGGGACACTTAGTCCCTAATTTTGGGTTTAAGCCTTAAAAAATCGGACCGTGGGTGGATCTGGGTGAAGACGGGTCCGTAATAGAATTATGTCAACTCTGTTAGCTCTGTTGAGTGATTTCGGTGTTAGGAGCACGTCCGAAATGTGGTTTCGAGGTCTGTAGTAGAATAAGGCTTGAATTGGCGAAAGTTAGAATTTCGGCAATTTCGGTCGATAGGTAAAATTTTGATATCGGGATTTTAATGGGATTCCGAATGTGGATGTAGGTCCATAGTGTCATTTTTGACATGTATGTCAAATTTCAGGTCATTCGGACTAGTTTTGACATGTTTCGGCATCGTTGTGGATTTTGGAAAATTTTCTAAGTTTTTAGGCTTGAATCCATGTATAATTTATGATTTTGGTGTTAGGTGATGTGGTTTGAAGGCTCGACTAAGTTCGAATAAGGTATTAGGGCTGGTTGGTAGGTTTGGTTGAGGTCCCGAGGGCCCCGCGGGTGTATCGGATGCTCAACGGATCATTTTTAGCCTTGTATTGACTGCTGGTTTTCTGGTGTGAGTGCAACAAATTTTCTTCATCGCGATCGCGTGAGGGAGTCCACGATCAGATAGGGAAATTTTAGGCCAGTCGGGACTTAATGCATCACGATCACATGAAAAGGAACGCGATCGCGTAGAGTAGGCAGCTTGGCCATCGCGTTCGAGTGGGCTAGGCCGCGTTCGCGTAGAAGGAGTGAGGCAGCAGTGGAGTTGAACTTTGGCTCTTTGCGGTCGCGTGAGCCCAGTCACATTTCCGTAGGGTTTGAGGAGTGGTACATCACATTCGCGTGAGTGTTTACGGGTGAGTGTAGAGTAAAATCTTGAGGCGAGGAATTTTCTTCGCAATCACAAGGGTTCTTCCGCGATCGTGATTAAGGAAAGTCTGGGCAGAATAAAAATGTTCAAAATTGAGGGTTGAAGTCATTTTTCACAAATTGGACTTGAGAGCTCGGGATTGGGCAATTCTTGGAGGAATTTTCACCTGGGAAAATTGGGTAAGTAATTCCTACTCGATTTTGACTAATTTCCACGAATCTATGCTTAAATTCGTCCTTTAATTTCGAAATTTGGATGAAAAATTGGGAAAATTTCGATAAAATTCTTAGATCGAGTTTTTGAGTTTTGATCGAGATTTTGGTATCCGATTCGAATAAATTTTGTATGGTTAGACTCGTGAGTGAATGGGTGTCCGGAATTTGTAACTTTTACCCGATTCCGAGACGTGGGCCCGAGGGAATTTTTCTGCGATTTCCCTAATTTTGCGCTTTAACTTCAATTTTGTTTATTAAACTAGTTTCTTGTGGTCATATTCACGTTATGAAACATATTTGAATAGATTCGGGTCATTCGGAGTTTGGTACTCGTGGAAAGAACGTGATTCCCGGTTGAATTAAATAGTCGAGGTAAGTGGCTTGCCTAACTTTATGTTGGGGACTTCTCCCTTAGGATATTTGATGCTAAATGTTGTGTGGGCACCGTGTACGTGAGGTGACGAGTACGTACACGGGCCATTATTTTAAAAATCTCATTTTTCCCTTACTAAAACCTATATTTTTTTTCTCTTCTATGAATTTGCTCTCATATGATAGATTGTTTAGCTAGATTAGGAAAGCATGCTTACGTGCTTAATTGCCTACTTAATTTTCTGTGCGCCGTGCTTATTTAAGCCCTTATTTTCCTTATTTGCGATTAGTATAAACTGTGTAAATTCGATGTTATGCTTGTCATTCATCTTGCATATCATATTTAAATTGGGACTACAGACTTATTCTGGGAGATCCCCCTGTACTGCATATTTACTTTGGGACTACGGACGTATTCCGGGAGATTCCCCTGTACTGCATAATTATTTTGGGACTATGGACGTATTCCGGGAGATCCCCTTGTACTGCATATTTATTTTGGGACTACAGACGTATTCCGGGAGATCCCCATGCACTGCATAATTATTTTGGGACTATGGACGTATTCCGGGAGATCCCCTTGTACTGCATATTTATTTTGGGACTACAGACGTATTCCGGGAGATCCCCATGCACTGCATAATTATTTTGGGACTACGGACGTATTACGGGAGATTCCCCTGTACTGCATATTTATTTTGGGACTACGGACGTATTCCGGGAGATCCCCTTGTACTGCATATTTATTTTGGGACTACAGACGTATTCCAGGAGATCCCCGTGCACTGCATAATTATTTTGGGACTATGGACGTATTCCGGGAGATCCCCCTTGTACTGCATAATCATTTGGAACTACGGGACGGTATCCTGGGAGATTTCACCTTGTGATATATATATATATTGTGTCGAGCCAAGGACTCTCTTTACTTTAGAACTTATATTGTTTTTCTTAAACTGTTTACTTTATACATTACCTATATTTGAACTGTTTTAAATTGATTTATATAGAAATTCAATAGAGCCTTCACTTGACCTCGTCACTACATGACTGGGGTTAGGCTTGGCACTTACTGGGTACCAAATGTGGTGTACTCATTCCCTTTCATGCACATGTTTGTTTCATGTGCAGATCCACGTACGAGCTATCAGCCTCGTGGTTAGTCGTTGCTGCAGATTCCAGGAGACTGCAAGGTATTTCTACCGTGCCCGCAGAATCCTTCGAGTCCCCTTCCATTCTATCTTGTAAAGAGTTTCTAATGTACTTTCCAGTTTTTGTTAGAGCTACAGTAGTGTTAGAAGTTTGTGACTGTCTGTGACATTCCGGGTCTTGGGGAGTTATGTTTTGTATGAGCCAAGTGGCCAGTATGTCATTTATATCATTGTCCTTATCCCCTGTTATTTCTTGTGTTTTATTTCCGTTTTTTCCCTTATAGTAGGCTTACCTAGTCATAGAGACTAGGTGCCATCAGGACATCTTCGGAGGGTGAATCGGGTCATGACAAGCTTTTATTAAAGCGTCTAGGTTGATAGGAGTCACAAGTCACAAGACGGTTTATTAGGGTCTCGCGGATCGGTGCGGAGATGTCTGTATCTATCTTCAGGAGGCTATGTAACTGTTAAGAACAATCATATTTCTTTGATTCCTTGTCGTGCGAGTTATTGCCATCAAAAAATTCTAAAGCTCTATTCTATTCTTTCTCACAGATGGTGAGGACCCGTACCGAATGGACCGATGATCTGGCACCCAAGCCCTAAGCCAGAGCCGCCAGAGGCAGGGGTAGGAGTAGAGGACGAGCACGCGGTGCAGCCCGAGCACCGGTGAGAGCAGCGACAGAGGAGCCCACAGCAGCCCCAGCTGGAGAGCCGGCACAGGAGGTCCCTATTGCTGCTCCATCCCTCCAGGATACTTTGGCTCAGTTCATGAGCATCTTCAGTAATCTGACTCAGGCGGGGCTACTCCGGATAGCTCCAGCCACATCTTAGGCCGGGGGAGTGGCACAAACTCCTGCAACCCGCACTCCTGAGCAAAGAGGCCAGGTTGATCAGGCCCCGGAGTATATTCCTATGCCCCCAACGGCTCCAGTACAACATGGGACCAGGGTAGCTGCTTCTGAGGCAGAGCAGCTCAGACTTGAAAGGTACAACAAGTACCACCCACCTATTTTCAGTGGACTACCTTCAAATGACACTCTGGGTTTTTTGAGGAGTGTTATCGTATTCTCCGCACTATGTCATTGTGGAAACCAATGGGATTTCTTTCACTGCTTTCCAGCTGAGGGGAGCGGCATATCAGTGGTGGAGGGCCTATGAGCTGAGTATTCCGGACGAGGCAGCCTCACTCACTTGGACTCAGTTTTCAGAGATGTTTCTGCGAGAGTATGTCCCTCAGAGCCTCAGAAATACTTGGCACATAGAGTTCGAGCAGTTGCACCAGGGTACTATGACTGTGTCGGAGTATGCTGTCTGTTTCAGCGAGTTTGCTCGACATGCATCAGCCTTAGTTGCCACAATCAGAGAGAGGGTTAGCAGCTTCATTGAGGGACTTCACCCTAGTATTCGGACCAGTATGGCCAGAGAGTTGGAGATGGATATCACTTATCAGCAGTCAGTGGGTATTGCCAGGAGGGTAGAGGGCATGTTTGCCCGGGACAGAGAAAAGAGAGAGGCCAAGAGGTCTCGAGAGGCTGGCCATTTTTCAGGAGCTCGTGCACCTGCAGCACGCTACGGTAAGGGCTTTGTGGGTTTCCATGTTCGTTCAGCTCTTCCAACAGCCAGCGGTATCCCAGCTCCTCCTAGACCTCAGGAGTCCTATTATGCACCACCAGTAACCAGTATGCCTCCAGTTCGAGGTGCTATTACCGGCCAACCCAGCAGGCCAGCTCCTATTCAGTCTCAGCTGCAGCGTCCTCTAGGGGGTTGTTTTGAGTGTGGTTACACTCTCACATGATTAGAGATTGCCTCAGGGACAGGAGGGGTGCACCTCAACAGTCTTATCAGCCTCCACGTGCTCCGTCGGGTCCTCCGGCTATTCTTCCAGCCCCAGCTGCCACTCCACCTCCTCATTCAGCTCGAGGTGGAGGTCGGGGAGGTAGAGTTCACCCTAGAGAGGAAGGCCAGGCCAGATACTATGCCCTTCCAGCCCGTTCCGAGGCCGTTGCTTCAGATTCAGTCATCACAAGTATTGTCCCTGTCTGTCATAAGGATGCATCAGTATTATTTGACCCAGGCTCTATGTATTCATATTTTTCCTCTTATTTTGCTCCACATTTTGGGATATCTCGGGATTCTTTGAGTTCCCCTGTTTATGTATCTACTCTTGTGGTAGACTCTCTAGTTGTGGACCGCGTATATCGGTCATGTATGATTACTCATAGTTATTTTGAGACCAGGGCTGATTTATTATTGCTCAGCATTATGCTCTTCTTGATTGTCACACTAAGACCGTGACACTGGCCATGCCAGGCTTTCTAAGATTAGAGTGGAGAGGTAGCTTAGAGTATACACCCCGCAAGGTCATTTCATTTCTTAAGGATCAGGGGATGGTTGAGAAGGGGTGTGATGCGTATTTGGCCTATGTGAGAGATGATAGTGTTGATACCCCTCTAGTTGAGTTAGTCCCAGTAGTGAGGGACTTTCCTGATGTATTCCCAGCTAATCTTCCGGGTATGCCTCCTGACAGAGATATTGATTTTGGAATTGATGTGTTGCCGGGAACTTAGCCCATTTCTATTCCTCCTTACTATATGGCTCCTCCTGAGTTGAAGGAGTTGAAGGAGAAATTATAGGAGTTGCTTGATAAGTGTTTCATCAGGCCCAATGTATCACCTCCGGGTGCTCCAGTGCTATTTGTGAAGAAAAGGGATGGCTCTATGCATATGTGTTTTGATTATCGGCAGCTGAACAAGGTTATAGTGAAGAACAGGTATCCTTTGCCACGCATTGATGATTTATTCGACCACTTACAGGGTTCTAGAGGTTCCTCCAATATTGACTTGCGATCTGCTATCATCAGCTGAAGATTCGGGAGCCGGACATCCCGAAGACTTCTTTCAGGACCAGATATGGTCACTATGAGTTTCTTGTCATGTCATTTGGGCTGACCAATTCCCCAACAGTCTTTATGCATTTGATGCACAATGTTTTATGGCCTTATCTTGACTTCTTTGTTATTGTATTTATTGATGACATCCTAGTGTATTCCCGATCACGGGAAGATCATGAGCAGCACTTGAGGACCGTGCTTCAGACTTTGAGGGAGAAGAGATTGTATGAAAAATTCTCCAAGTGTGAGTTCTGGCTTGATTCAGTGGCCTTCTTGGGCCACATAGTGTCTTGTGATGGGATCAAGGTAGATCTGAAGAAGGTGGAGGCGGTGCAGAGTTGGCCTAGACCATCATCAGTTACGGAGATTCGTAGTTTCCTTGGGTTGGCAGGGTACTACCATCGCTTTTTAGAGGGATTTTTATCTATCGTAGCACCTATGATCAAACTGACCCAGAAGGGTACTCCATTCAGGTGGACCAGGGAGTGTGAGGAGAGCTTTCAGAAGCTCAAGACAGCTTTGACTACGGCCCTAGTATTAGTGTTGCCTACAGGTTCGGGGTCCTACACTGTCTATTGTGATGCCTCGAGGATTGGCCTTGGAGTAGTATTGATGCAGGACGGTAGGGTGATTGCCTACGCGTCTAGGCAGATGAAGGTGCATGAGAAGAATTATCCGATTAATGACCTCGAGTTAGCAGCTATTGTTCACGCCCTAAAAATCTGGCGTCATTATTTGTATTGTGTTCCTTATGAGATTTACACTGATCACCATAGTTTGTAGCACTTGTTCAGGCAGAAGAACCTTAATCTACGTCAGCGGAGGTAATTGGAGCTACTTAAATACTATGACATCACCATATTATACCACCCGGGGAAGGCCAATGTGGTGGTCGACGCCTTGAGCCACCGGGCGGAGAGTTTCGGGAGCTTGGCATATCTTCCAGTGGCTGAGAGGCCTTTAGCCTTGGATGTTCAGACTTTAGTTAGCCAGTTCGTGAGGTTGGATATTTCAGATCCTAGCGGGGTATTAGCTTGTATGGTTTCTCAATCTTCCCTTTATGACCGCATCAGAGAGCGCCAGTATGATGAACCCTACCTTATGGTTCTTTAGGACAGGATCCGACGAGGCGATGCCAGAGATGTTTCTATAGATGATGATGGCGTGATGAGGATGGAGGAGCGGATCTGTGTGTACAATGTAGATGGGCTTCGAGAGTTGATTCTGGAGGAGGCCCATAGCTCGCGATACTCCATCCATCCGGGTGCGGCGAAGATGTACCAGGACCTAAGACAACAATATTGGTGGAGAAGGATGAAAAAAGACATAGTGGAATTTCTGGCCAAGTGTCTCAATTGTCAGAAAGTTAAATATGAACATCAGAGACCAGGAGGATTACTTCAGCTGATTGAGCTTCCAGAGTGGAAGTGGGAGCGGATCACCATGGACTTTGTAGTTGGACTTCCACGGACTTTGAGAAAGTTCGATGCTATCTGGGTGATCGTGGATTGGCTAACCAAGTCAGCTTGTTTTATTCCAGTGTTGACCACTTATTCTTCAGAGAGGTTGGCTGAGATTTATATCAGCGAGATCGTCCGCCTTCACAGTATTCCAGTATTTATCATCTCAAACAGAGGTATGCAGTTCACATCACGGTTCTGGAGAGTCGTACAGTAGGAGTTGGGCACCAGGGTGGAGCTGAGCACAGCCTTTCACCCTCAAATGGACGGGCAGTCCGAGCGCACGATTCAGATTCTTGAGGATATGCTCCATGCATGTGTGATGGAGTTTGGAGGTTCATTGGACCAATACCTGCCACTTGCATAGTTTGCTTATAACAACAACTACTAGTGTAGAATTCAAATGACACTGTATGAGGCTTTGTATGGTAGACGATGCCGGTCTCCAGTGGGATGGTTCGAGCTGGGCGAGGACCGATTGTTGGGTACAGATTTGGTCTAGGATGCCCTAGACAAGGTGAAAGTGATTCAGGAGAGACTTCGCACAGCTGAGTCTAGGTAGAAGAGTTATGCGGACCGGAAGGTTCATGATTTGGCATTTATGGTTGGTGATCGGGTGTTGGCTGGTTTCCCAATGCACACTCAAGTGTACGTGGTCAACAAGTAATATAGGATTTTAAGTCCAAATATCGTACCCACAAGGACTTGTGTAAACTACTTGC
>ML392120.1:0-25891 GCA_005239525.1 Nicotiana knightiana
CAATTATGGTTATGAAATCTGGGTGTGAGCACTGCCCCGGATCCCTTGAGGTCCTTAGGGAACCCTGACACACCCAGATATGAGAAAGGCTATGAAATATTTGGGCACTTGAGGTTCTGGAAGTCTAGGCCAGTTTTCAGGCTCTCTATAGTTTAACTTCTTCTTTTCCTTTGTCTATTTACGTAATTTATTCAGCTGGTCTGTAATANTTATTATTTCTTTAAGGCTTTTTCATGTTTACTGCTTTAACATACAACATACCTCAATTTATGCTTGTGCCTACCACTTAGAAATCCTGCTCCTTAGGCGATAAAATTAATACTCCGGTGCATTCATGAATCATGCTTAACAACTGTGTAATTCTCTGTGCATTTTAGAAATAATGTTTTAGGAATCATGTGCATCCTGAAATTATATCCTATCCACCCTGCATTCACGTGTGCATACTAGATACCATGCTCTAGGATTTCGTTTACATTTACTTAACTACGCCTAGTTTAAACTGTTGATTCATGAAAAGGTATAAAATAACCTCGCATATGATTATCATGTTTGTTCTTAATAGAAATTGGTAACTATCTCTGCATTCTCAAATTTACATCACTTAGAACAGAATGTTTTAGGTAAAAAAACCTCTGAACTGTTTAATAAGTTTGGTAGTCACTATGCATAACCCCACGCCTAAGCAAGCCTTAGGTAATCAATCTCTTAAAAATGAATACTGTTTTGATTGCGTTTGCTGCCTAAGGGATAACAGGTTTTTTTAAAACCAGTAGGCAAGCTGATTAGGTCCTTGCTATTGAGTTTATTAACAAGATGCATACTTCTGTGCATTGATATTCACTTAGATATCGTGTCTTAGGATTATGTCTAATAAAATTTCCTCTTGTTTTGTGTTTGAGACGTGCTGTTTATTGCAATATCTATGGAGGTAAATCTGAGCCTTTTAAACTGCTTTTCCCGTATTTATTTGTAAAGTCCTACTTGTTCTTGCCTATCGCCTAGAATTTTATCATTTTAACCTTAGGGAGTTTTTTCTAGAACAGCCTATATTTAGAGGTCCTAAATTCCTCCAGGGCCATTAAGAAGGGATGGGTAGCAGCACGCATATAGGTCATTAAATAAACTCGCTTAATAACCGCTAAGGGGTGGGAAAAGGGTAGACATGTATATGATATCCGGTGCGCTAATTCCACGAGTAGCCCCTCTTCTGAGGAGTGATTATCGGACATTATACTGATGTGATCCTATAGGATAAACAACCTAGGACTCCTCTATCCCTTACATATGTGTTCTTGGACTATGAATCTTCTCAAAACCTTCATCTATTTACCTATGTGTTTATTGCTTATATGTTATCTGTTCACAAAGTTTCTTTGGGCCGGGCACCATAGTTGTGGACTTCGAGGGGTGCCTAACACCTTCCCCTTGAAGTAATTTCAAGTCCTTACCCTATCTCTGGTTATCTAATATGTGTTTGTAAATAACCTTTAGTAGGTTCCCTAACGCACCTTAACTCGTTAGGTGGCGACTCTTCAATTCCTTACCCCTTTCCCAAAAGGAAACGAGTTGTCCCGATAATATCGATGCAACGACCCGGTCCGTCGTTACGTAGAATCTTCATTATAATTACTGTGATTGACTTGTAATAGGTTGGTTATTCAATTATTAATATGTTAGAGTTGATGGGCTTGAAATCGAATGGTTGTAGTGAGAGTTCAGTGATTCAGCTGTTGAAAATAGCCTTAAAATGGTAAAAGTCAACCGAGAGTTGGATTATTGGTAAACAACCTCGGAATGCGGATTTTATGGCTCGGATAGCTTCGTTAGGTGATTTGGGACTTAAGAGTGTGTTCAAAATAATTTTTTGACGCCAGGTGTAGAATTAGGCTTAAATTGGCGAAAGTTAGTTTTTGGCGATTTCCGGTCGGCAGTGGAAAATAGGATATCGGGGTCGGAATGGAATTCCGAAAGTTGGAACAGGTCCGTAATTTCATTTTGGATGTGTCTGCAAAATTTCACGTCAATCGGAGTTGTTTTGGATAGTTTCGGCATTGTTGGTGGATTTTAGAAATTTCAAAGTTCTTAAGCTTGAATCCGATGTAATTTTGGTGTTTTGATGTTAGTTTTGGTGTTTTGAGAGTGAAACTAAGATTGAATGATGTTATGTGACGTGTTAGTATGTTTTGTTGGGGTCCCGAGGGGCTCGGGATTTGTTTTGGATGGTTAACGGGAAATTCGGAGTTGAAAAAGTGCACCAAGCAGCTGCTGGTTTTCTGGTTACTGATGTAACCGCACCTGCGGAAGAAGGATCGCAGGTGCGGGCCTGCAGGAGCAGACAAGGCTCTGCAGGTGTGGGGAAGGTTGCAGGTGCGGTTAGGGGACCGCAGGTGCGGTTCCGCAGGTGCGGTTCCGCAGGTGCGGAAACCCCTGGGCAGTATTTAAATAAACCCTCTGCGACTTAAACCTTTTTTACACCATTTTTGTACGGACAGAGAGCTTTGGGGGCAATTTTTGAAGAGGAAAATCAGTGTTCTTCATAGAGGTAAGTGTTTTGATCATTAAAACTCGTTTATGGGTGATTATAGAACATAATCTCAGTATTAATTCATGAAAATCAGTAGAAAAAGGTGGGTTTAGGGCTTGAGATTTTGAGACCTTTAGGGATTGATTTGAGAGGTCAAACGAACTCCGTTTTTAGTGTTCTTTATATGTACGGACTCGTGAGATGATGAAGAACAGTTTTGTATAAAAAAATTTGAGTTTCGGGATGCGGGACCGGGGGTCGGGTTTTGACCAAATTCGAGTTTTTGAGCTAAATTTGATATTTTTCGATTGGAATTTATTCCTTAAGCATAAATTGATGATAAAAATCTGAACTTGGTAGATTTGGAGCCTTCGGAAGTTGATTCGAGAGGCAAGCGTGTTGTGGAATAGTTCCGGGATAGTTTTGAGGTAAGTAATGTCTTTAAATCCTGTCGTGAGGGTATGAAAACCCGGACTATGCACCCTTTCACGGGTTTTGAAATGCAAAGGTTGAAACTTTGGAAACATATTCCCTATTTAGGTGACAATTGAGGTTCTAAACCGACTTTTAAGCCTATGCTTAATTAGTATTATTTTATTATGCTATGATTTGGGTTGTAAGCCGTGTTTGGGACCTAGTGCCGATCTGTTTTCCCCTTGGGGGTTGTTTTTACTATATTTTTCCTCACTGATATGTTATGATTATTACACTCAGTCTTCTCCTGATAAATTGTTTTGACACTCAGAGTATTTGATACTATTTATTGAAAAATGAAACATTCTTTTGGGTCGAGAACCCGATATGTTTATGGCCTAAGGGCAAATTGAGAGTGTCTGACTGAGTGAGGCTTTCTGGCCTATATTGTGAGGAGACTTTCAGGCCTTATGTGAGAGGTGAGGAGGCTTTCAGGCCTTATATGAGGGAGGCTTTCAGGCCTTATGTTGTTATAGCGCTTGGGCTGTAGGAGCCCCTCCGGAGTCTGTACACACCCCCAGTGAGCGCAGGTACCTATTGAGTGATGATTATTGCCCGCGGCGCTGATACTGAGTGATGATTATTTCTCGTGGGGCTATTACTGAGTGATTGAGAGAATGCCTGAGGGGCAACTATTACAAGAAATGATTTTGGCCCGAGGGGCGGATTTATGATTATTTTACTAAGTTTTCGAACTATGATTTACTTCGTTTTCAAACTGGTTTTTACTGAGAATTTTACTGAGATGTACTGATATTACACTTGTTTCAAAGGATTTATGGAAACTGATCTCGAACTTATTAATTGATGAATACTACATGGTGACTTGGTGTTTTACTGGTTTTGTGAAATTGTATATTTGTACTGTGTGTTTTATTATTCTCAGAATGTGATTTATTTTTATTACTACTGAGTTGGCGTACTCATCATTACTCCCTGTGCATCTGTGCACAGATTCAAGTGACGATCTGGAGCAGTAGCTGTCCTTGCTCGTAGCATCAGTTCACGGGATTTCGAGGTAGCTGCTCAGCGTCCACAACTTCTCCATTCCCTTCCTTATTTAGTTTTAGCGTTTGATTCAGAGACATATATTATAATTTTAGCAGAGTTAGATTTATTTATTCTTAGATGCTCATGACTATTGACTCCAGTCTTAGGAGGTTTTGTTAGAGTTGTTTAGACTATTATTGGGACGCTAAGACTTAATTACATTATTATATGCTATGGTTGCTGCTTATTATTAAATTGTGAACTTTTATAATTGACAAACGCGTAGTAATGAGATGGTTGGCTAGCCTAGTTCCACGATAGGCGCCATCACGGCCGATTAGGATTTGGGGTCGTGACAAGTTGGTATCAGAGCTCTAGGTTACATAAGACTCAATGGTCATGAGCAGGTTCAGTAGAGTCTTGCGGATCAGTACGGAAACGTCTGTACTTATCTTCGAGAGGCTGCAGAACTCTTAGGAAACATCTGTATTTTTTTGAACTCTTTCGTGCCAATCTATTGATTCTTGAAATCTAAACTTATGTTGTTTCATTCTCTCACAGATGGTGAGGACACGCAATACCGATCAGGGTGACTAGGCACCAGCCAGACCCATAAGGGGTCAGGGCCGTGGTAGACATGCAATACCGATCAGTGTGACTAGGCAACAGCCAGACCCATAAGGGGTTGGGGCCGTGGTAGAGCTGGGGGACCTACCCGTGCAGCAGTCGGGGCAGTGCCATAGGATCCCCCTATCGTTCAGGATCAAGTTCCCGCCGACGTTGCTCCAGCGGGACAGGCTCAGACACCTGATGTGCCTATTGTTATTCCGGGTCTTCAGGAGACCCTGACTCAGATATTGACGGTGTGTTCCAGTTTAGCTCAGGCAGTGGCTATGACCACTACTGCCAATGCATCACAGGCCGGGGGAGACAATCAGACTCCAGCTGCCCAAGCACCTGAGCCAGTTGTACAATGTATTCAGGCACCGGGAGCAGCCTTAGATCAGTTAGTTGCTCCGGTTCAGGGTTATATGGTCCCTGATATGCCTGAGGATGAGCAGCGCAGGTTGGAGAGGTTCAGCAGACTTCAGCCTCCAACTTTCAGCGGTACAGAGGGCGAGGATGCCCAAGGGTTTCTAGATAAGTGTCAGAGGATACTACGTACTGTGGGTATTTGGAGACTAGTGGGGTCTCATTTGCTACATTTCAGTTTTCGGGTGCTGCTTTTACGTGGTGGGAATCATTTGAGAGGCGTAGGCCGGTTGGTTCAGCACCGTTCACCTGGCAGCAGCTCTCCATGATCTTTTTGGAGAAATATGTTCCTCAGTCCCACATAGAGGAGCAACGCAAGAAGTTTGAGCAGCTGCGCTAGGGAGAGTTGTCAGTTACTCAGTACGAGATGAGGTTTTCTGAGTTGGCCAGACATGCTTCGGAGTTAGTCCCCACTGACACGGAGCGTATCAGGAGATTTGTGGATGGTATCACATATCAGCTTCGGATTTTGATGACCAGAGAGAGGGTGTCTGGAGCCACGTTTGAGTAGGTTGTTGATATAGCTCGGGACATTGAGGGAGGTCGAGCAGGTGGAGGCCAGCCACGTATTTATTCACTTCCGGCTAGGCCTGATGCTATGGCCTCAGATGCAGTGATTACAGGTACTATTTTGGTTTGTCACACTGATGCTTTGGCTTTATTTGACCCTGGTTCCACGTACTCTTAGGTCTCATCCTATTTTGATCACTTCTTGAATATGGCCCGTGAGTCTTTAGTTAAATTTGTTCATGTTTCGACTCTGGTGGGTGATACTATTGTTGTGGACCGTGTGTATCGGTCGTGTCTTATATCTATTAAAGGTCTGCAGACCCGAGTGGACTTGACGTTACTCAGTATGGTCGATTTTGATGTAATTCTGGGCATGGATTGGTTATCCCCATGTCATGATATTCTTGATTGTCACGCTAAGACCGTGACCCTGGCTATGCCCGGAGTTCCGAGAGTTGACTGGAAAGGGTCTATAGAGCATGTACCTAGCAGAGTGATTTCTTATTTAAAGGCTCATCGTATGGTTGAGAAAGGGTGTGAGTCCTATCTTGCTTTTGTGAGGGATGTTAGTAGTGAGACTCCATCTGTTGATTCTGTTCCTGTAGTCCGTGATTTTTCGGACGTATTTCCTGCAGACCTGCCAGGCATGCCACCTGACAGGGATATTGATTTTGGTATTGACTTGGTGCCCGACACTCAGCCTATTTCTATTCCACCTTACCGTATGGCACCAGCTGAGTTGAAAGAATTAAAGGAGCAGCTTCAGGAACTCTTAGATAAGGGGGTCATCAGACCTAGTGTGTCGCCTTGGGGTGCGTCGGTGTTGTTTGTGAAAAAGAAGGATGACTCCATGCATATGTGCATTGATTATAGACAGCTGAACAAGGTTACAGTAAAGAACCGGTATCCTTTACCTCGTATTGATGACTTATTTGATCAGCTTCAGGGAGCTAAGGTGTTCTCCAAGATTGAATTAAGGTCTGGGTATCATCAGTTAAAGATTCGGGATTCTGACATTCCGAAGACTGCTTTCAGGACCAGATACGGTCATTATGAGTTTCTGGTTATGTCATTTGGGCTGACCAATGCCCCAGCCACGTTCATGCAATTGATGAACACCGTGTTTCAGCCTTACCTTGATTCCTTTTTCATTGTGTTCATTGATGACATCCTGGTTTATTCTCGTAGCCAGGAAGAGCATGCTCAACACTTGAGGGTTGTGTTACAAAGATTGAGGGAGGAGAAGCTTTATGCAAAGTTCTCCAAGTGTGAGTTTTGGCTTGGTTCAATGGATTTCTTGGGGCACGTGGTGTCTAGTGAGGGTATTCAGGTTTATCCGAAGAAGATTGAGGTGGTGCAGAGTTGGCCCAGACAGTCCTCAGCTAAAGAGATTCGGAGTTTCCTTGGTTTAGCGGGATATTACCGTCATTTTGTGGAGGGATTCTCTTCTATTGCTTCACCATTGACTAGATTGACCCAGAAGGGTTCTCCATTCAGATGGTCTGACGAGTGTGAGGAGAGCTTTCATAAGCTCAAGTCAGCATTGACCACAACTCTAATTTTGGTGTTGCCTACTGGTTCGAGTTCTTACACAGTCTATTGTGATGCTTCTAGAGTTGGGTTGGGAGCTGTGTTGATGCAGGACGGTAGGGTGATTGCCTACGCGTCGAGATAGTTGAAGGTGCACGAGAAGAATTACCCAGTGCACGATCTTGAGTTAGCTGCTTAAAGATTTGGCGGCATTACTTGTGGGTATAGTGTGAGATTTTCACCGATCATCGTAGCTTGCAGTATCTGCTAAGGCAGAAGGACTTGAATTTGCGTCAGAGGAGATGGTTAGAGCTTCTCAAGGTTTATGATCTTACTATTTTGTATCACCCAGGAAAGGCCAATGTGGTGGCCGATGCCTTGAGTCGCAGAGCCGAGAGTTTGGGGAGTCTAGCTTACCTTTCAGCAGTAGAGCGACCGTTAGCACTTGATGTTCAGGCTTTAGCGGGTCAGTTGGTGAGATTGGATTTGTCATACCCTCCACGAGTGGTAGCTAGCATGGCTTCTCGGTCTTCTTTATTTGATCATATTAAGGCACGACAGTATTATGACCACCACTTGTTAGTTCGTCAGGGTAGAGTTCGTCGAGGTGATGCCCGGGATGTGACTATTGGTGATGACGGAGTTATGAGGATGCAGGGCCGTGTTTGCGTGCCCAATGTGGATGGTATTCGAGAGTTGATATTAGCAGAGGCTCACAGTTCGCGGTATTCTATTCATCCGGGTGCCGCGAAGATGTACCAGGATCTGAGACAACAATATTGGTGGAGGCGTATGAAGAGAGATATTGTTGAGTATGTAGCACCGGTGTCTCAAATGCCAGCATGTCAAGTATGAGCACCAGAGACCAGGTGGATTACTTCAGAGGTTAGATATTCCAGAGTGGAAGTGGGAGCGGATTACTATGGACTTTCTAGTTGGGCTTCCACGGACTTCAAAGGGTTTTGATGCGATTTGGGTCATTGTGGATAGATTGACCAAGTTTGCGCATTTCATTCCTGTCAGTACTACTTATACTTCAGAGCGGTTAGCTGGTAGTTACATTAAGGAGATTGTCCGATTGCATGGAGTTCCGGTTTCTATTATTTCTGACAGGGGTACTCAGTTCACATCTCAGTTTTGGAGGGCCATACAGAGAGGTATGGGTACTGATGTAAAGTTAACACTGCATTTCATCCGCAGACCGACGGGCAGTCAGAGCGGACTATTCAGATTTTGGAGGACATGCTCACAGCTTGTGTAATTGATTTTGGTGGTTTATGGGATCAATTTCTGCCACTAGCAGAGTTTGCATATAATAACAGCTACCAGTCCAGTATTCAGATGGCCCCGTATGAGGCTTTATATGGTAGGAGGTGTAGATCTATGGTTGGTTGGTTCGAGCCTGGTGAGGCTAAGTTATTGGGCACAAATTTGATTCAGGATGCGTTGGAGAAGGTGAAGTTGATTCAGGAGCGACTTCGCACGGCGCAGTCTAGGCAGAAGAGTTATGCAGACCGGAAGGTTCGGGATGTGTCTTTTATGGAAGGTGATAAGGTACTGCTGAAGGTATCACCCGTGAAGGGTGTTATGAGGTTCGGAAATAGAGGAAAGCTAAGTCCACGGTTTATTGGTCCTTTTGAGGTGCTTCAGAAGGTTGGAGAGGTGGCTTATAGACTTGCCTTGCCGCCGAGTCTATCGAGTGTTCATCTGGTATTTCATGTGTCGATGCTCAGAAAATATGTTGGTGACCCGTCTCATGTGTTAGAATTCAGCACAACTTAGCTCGAGGGTAATATGTCATATGAGGTTGATCCGGTAGCTATATTAGCTCGCGAGGTCAGAAAGTTGAGGTCTAAGGATATAGCATCAGTGAAGGTGCAGTGGAGAGGTCAGCCAGTGGAGGAGGCTACTTGGGAGACCGAGCGGGAGATGAAGAGCAAATATCCCCACTTGTTTGAGACTCTAGGTATGTTTCTAGACCCGTTTGAGGACGAACGTTTGTTTAAGAGGGGGAGAATGTAACGACCCGGTCCTTCGTTACATAGAACCTGCATTAAAATTACTGTGATTGACTTGTCATAGGTTAGTTATTCTGTTATTGATGTGTTAGAGTTGATGGGCTTGAAATCGAATGGTTGTAGTGAGAGTTCAGTCATTCAGCCTTTGAAAATAGCCTTAAAATGAGAAAAGTCAACTGAGAGTTGACTTATTGGTAAATGACCTCGAAATACGGATTATGGCTCGGATAGCTTCGTTAGGTGATTTGAGACTTAGGAGTTTGTTCAGAATAATTTTGTGATGCCCGGTGTAGAATTAGGCTTGAATTGGCGAAAGTTAATTTTTGGCGATTTTCGGTTGGCAATGAAAAATAGGCTTTCGGGGTCGGAATGGAATTCTGATAGTTGGAACAGGTCCGCAATGTCATTTTGGATGTGTCTGCAAAATTTCAGTTCAATCGGAGTTGTTTTGGATAGTTTCGGCATCGTTGGTGGATATTAGAAATTTCAAAGTTCTTAGACTTGAATCCGATGTAATTTTGGTGTTTTGATGTTAGTTTTGGTGTTTTGAGAGTGCAACTAAGCTTGAATGATGTTATGTGACGTGTTAGTATGTTTGGTTGGGGTCCTGAGGGGCTCGGGATTGATTTTGGATGGTTAACGGGAAGTTCGGAGTTGAAAAAGTGCAGCAAGCAGCTGCTGGTTTTCTGGTTACTGATGTAACCGCACATGCGGAAGAAGGATCGCAGGTGCGGGCCCACATGAGCGGACAAGGCTCCGCAGGTGTGGGTAAGGTCGCAGGTGCGGTTAGGGGACCGCAGGTGCGGAAACCCCTGGGCAGTATTTAAATAAACCCTCTGCGACTTAAACCTTTTTTACACCATTTTTGTACGGACAGAGAGCTTTGGGGGCAATTTTTGAAGAGGGAAATCAGTGTTCTTCATAGAGGTAAGTGTTTTGATCATTAAAACTCGTTTATGGGTGATTATAGAACATAATCTCAGTATTAATTCATGAAAATCAGTAGAAAAAGGTGGTTTTAGGGTTTGAGATTTTGAGACCTTTAGGGATTGATTTGAGGGGTCAAACGAACTCTGATTTTAGTGTTCTTTATATGTACGGACTCATGAGATGATGAAGAACAATTTTGTATAAAAATTTCTGAGTTTCAGGACGCAGGCCCGGGGGTCGGGTTTTGACCAAATTCGAGGTTTTGAGCTAAATTTGATATTTTTCGATTGGAATTTATTCCTTAAGCATAAATTGATGATAAAAATCTGAACTTGGTAGATTTGGAGCCTTCGGAAGTTGATTCGAGAGGCAAGCGTGTTACGTAATAGTTCTGGGCTTGTTTGAGGTAAGTAATGTCTTTAAATCCTGTCGTGAGGGTATGAAACCCCGGACTATGCACCCTTTCACGGGTTTTGAAATGCAAAGGTTGAAACTTTGGAAACACCTTCCCTATTTAGGCGACTATTGAGTTGCTAAACCGACTTTTAAGCCTATTCTTAATTAGTATTATCTTATTATGATATGATTTGGGCTGTAAGCCGTGTTTGGGGCCTAGTGCCGATCTGTTTTCCCTTTGGGGGTTGTGTTTACTATATTTTTCCTCACTGATATGTTGTGATTCTTACAGTCAGTTTTTTCCTGATAAATTTTTTTTACACTCATAGTATTTGATACTATTTATTGAAAAATGAAATACTGTTTTGGGTCGAGAACCCGATATTTATGGCCTAAGGGAAAATTGAGAGTGTCTGACTGAGTGAGGATTTCAGGCCTATATTGTGAGGAGGCTTTCAGGCTTTATGTGAGAGGTGAGGAGACTTTCAGGCCTTATATGAGGGAGGCTTTCAGGCCTTATGTTGTTATAGCGCTTGGGTTGTATGAGCCCTTCCGGAGTCTGTACACACCCCCAGTGAGCGCAGGTACCTATTGAGTGATGATTATTGCCCGCGGGGGTACTGAATGATGATTATTGCCCGTGGGGCTGTTACTGAGTGATTGAGAGAATGCCTGAGGGGCAACTGTTACAAGAAATGATTTTGGCCCGAGGGGCAGATTTATGATTATTTTACTAAGTTTTCGAACTATGATTTACTTCATTTTCAAACTGGTTTTAACTGAGAATTTTACTGAGATGTATTGATATTACACTTGTTTCAAAGGATTTATGGAAACTGATTTCGAACTTATTAATTGATGAATACTACATGGTGACTTGGTGTTTTACTGGTTTTGTGAAATTGTGTATTTGTACTGTGTGTTTTATAATTCTCAGACTGTGATTTATTTTCATTACTACTGAGTTGGCGTACTCATCATTACTCCTTGTGCATCTGTGCTCAGATTCATGTGATGATCCGGAGCAGTAGATGTCCTTGCTTATAGCATCAGTTCACGGGATTTCGAGGTAGCTGCCCAGCGTCCACAACTTCTCCATTTCCCTTACTTATTTAGTTTTAGCGTTTGATTCAGAGACATATATTATAGTTTTAGCATAGTTAGATTTATTTATTCTTAGATGCTTATGACTATTGACTCCAGTCTTGGGAGGTTTTGTTAGAGTTGTTTAGACTATTATTGGGACGTTAAGACTTAATTACATTATTCTATGCTATGGTTGCTGCTTATTATTAAATTGTGAACTTTTATAATTGAACAAACACGTAGTAATGAGATGGTTGGCTAGCCTCGTTCCACGATAGGCGCCATCACAGCCTGTTAGGATTTGGGGTCGTGACATTCGAATACCCTGACCGATCCGAAAGGGAGGAAAGAGGGGGGCGCGACAACATGGCGACTCTTGTGGGGATTATCCTAGGCTTTTACCATTCTCCAAACTGCTTTGTGAAGTTGTGTTTACTTTGTTAATACTTGCGACCTTTCCTCCCTTTTATGTGCCACTAATTGTTTATCTCTTTCAAGTATTTATTCCTTTCAGAATCAAAACTGACACGTTTCTTTTTGTTTTCCTTTGTAACTGCTTTTTCAATTATAACTGTTGTATTTACCGCTTTCATAACGTGTAAATACATGACAACATGCTTTTATTGCTCATTTATTGTTGCATAAATCATGCTCAACATCATATTCCACTCGTGCCTATACAAATCCTATAGCAACACTTGATGAGTGTTTGCGCCCTTCCAATTCATATCACCCCTAAATTCGGAAAGGCTTATTTGCGGTAAAACTAGTCGATCAACGGTGCAGTCGACAGTTCCGTGCCTTTCCCCCTCAAGTTGTCCACTTGAGGGTACCGGTATAAAACCTCATAGAAACCTTACTCTGTTATATTGTGCATGCATCATGGTCAAACCTAGCCGGGTTAACGTTTCGTCCGCACGATAACCCTTCAAAACAGCCTTATCCAAAAGTCCATCGGGTTTTTCATAATCCCAACGGACGCAGTCACGTTCTGTACATTTATTTGGAGAACTAAATGCATGCATGCTAATCATAAGTGTAAAAATAGTCGAGTCTGGCGGGGGTAAGGGTCTAACCTTATCTATTTTGCAGAAAATGAGGCACAAAGTCCCCAGGTTCGGCATGGTCCAAAGAATACCACCACTGTTGCTGTTGGGCATGCACGACCTAAGGAACCTGATTGACAGAACCAAGAATACCAAGCCTGGGAAAGGTCCTTCGGGGACTAAGTAGTCTAGGTTTCCTTTTCATTGCTTTTACCAATGTAATAAGGCCAAGTGTCATTGGTGACTTTATTTCCTGATTATTATTTTAGTGTCATTTTGGATTCGTCTATTTTACATTAATGAAATGAGGCATTTTGGCATCTAACTTCTCCAAATCAACTTGTCACTAGGCCTACCTCGGGCACAACGAGGCTCCTAAATTAGGACACGCTTTTATATTCCTGCAATGTGTGTTTAAATACTGCAATATTTTCTCATGATCCTCACTAACTTAGCTACCTTTTGTTTTTTCTTTCTTTCTTTTTGATTATTCCCCTCCCTAAAGGTTGGTTCGTTCATTCTGGCATCATCATCATATCACACAAGATCCAGGGGGCCCTCCATCTTCTCCTCCTCCTAGTCCACCTAACCTAGAAGATGAAGACATGGACTGTTGTGTTGTTGTTGAGGAGGAGGAAGAGGAAGGCCCTACCATCGAAACTGCGAGCAAGGGATCGTTTCCCAGGAATTGGACTGTCAGACCATCCAAGGCCCGACGAGTCCCGAGGTATCAAGGCTGAACAAGCATTGTTTATTTCATTTTGCTAATGATTCCTTTTCTGCATTTCCATTTTTTGCATTTTCCAATAAAATCTCCGATGTTCCAAAACATTCGAAAATCACTTTTATGTTCAACGAATATGTATTCATTTATTATCATTTTCTCTCATTATTTTATCTATACAACATTACTATTTCCTGTCTTGATGAACCAATGACTGTGACATGTAATGAGACAACACAACAAAAGGACATTGATTTAGAAGAAAGAAGATACCATACCCGATGAAATTATCAGAGAAGTTGAGGATTTTGAAAATAGACCTAAGTCCAATCTGGACAAAATCGAGATAGTCAACCTGGGAGATTCAGAAACTATCAAGGAACCTCGCATCAGCATTCATCTATCGCCATAAGAGAAAGTGGAATACACACAATTCTTGAAAAAGTATGAAGACATATTTGCATGGTCGTACAATGACATGACTGGTCTAAGTACATCCATTGTGGCTCACAAGTTACTGACCAATCCAATGTGCCCACCGGCAAAGCAGAAGCTCAGAAAATTCAAGCCTGATATGGGTCTGAAAATCAAGGAGGAAGTTACCAAGCAAATCAACGCCAAGGTTCTCAGGGTAGTTGAATATCCGAAATGGTTAGCCAACATCGTGCCAGTACCCAAGAAAGATGGAAAGGTCAGAGTTTGTCGACTACCGGGATCTCAATCGGGCTAGTCTAAAGGATGATTTTCCTCTCTCGAACATACACATCTTGATTGACAATTGTGCAAATAATGAACTTCAATTATTCGTGGATTGTTTTGCTGGTTACCACCAGATTTAGATGGACGAGAAAGATGCTGAGAAAATGGCTTTCATTACGCCGTGGGGAGTTTACTGTTATAGGATGATGTCGTTCGGCTTAAGAATGCTGGGGCCACCTATATGAGAGCTATGACCACTATCTTCCATGATATTATACATAAAGAAATTGAGGTGTATGTGGATGACGTCATCATCAAGTCCAAGAGAGCCACCGACCATAGATCAGATTTGAGAAAATTCTTTGACAGACTACAAAAGTACAACTTGAAGTTAAACCCCGCAAAGTGTGCGTTCGGAGTTCCTGCTGGGAAATTGTTTGGGTTAATCGTCAGCCGCCACATAATATAATTGGATCCATCAAAGGTCAAAGCCATCCAAGAATTTCCACCGCCAAAGAATGAGAAAGATGTGATGCGTTTCCTAGGATGCCTTAACTACATCAGCCAATTCATAGCCCAGTCCACGGCTATATGTGAATCAATCTTCAAGATGCTGAAGAAAGATATTGCGACCGAATGGACCAATGATTGTAAAAGGTCTTTCGACAAAATCAAGGAATACTTGTCAACATTGTCGCGCCCTCCTTTTTCCCCAAGCGCTCTTTTCGGGGGCCCGGTTGAAAAGGGTTTATGACATTGGTTGAGACAACTCGTTCCTTTTGGGAAAGAGGTTTGCATATTTTGAAGAGTCACTACCTAACGATTTTAACGGTGCGTTAGGGCACCTAAGGGCGTTCAACTACAACTATGTTGCTAACCAGAGATTTGGGTAAGGGCTTGAAATTATCCTAAGGGGAAGGTGTTAGGCACCCCTCAGGATCCATAAGTGTGGTTCCCGGCCAAATGGTTTTNACGGTAATCACTCCTCGAAGAGGGGATACATGTGGTATTAGCGCACCGGTCATCATATCCATATTTTACCTTTCCCACCCTATAAGGTTATTAAAAAAAATAAGTGTTGGTCTCGACCTCTATTGCATGTTGTTACACGTCCCTTCCTATCAGTCCCGGAGGAAATTAGGAATCATATCCTAAAGGGAGGTGCTAGGCAGACCCTCAGGTTTAAAAGGTAAAAATTCTAGGGCGACAGATAACAAAACAAGTAGGACTGCAGATAAAGGGAAAGCATAGAAAAGTAGACAAAAGCTCAAGTATTCCTCCACACACAGTACACATAAACAACATGTCTCATACACAAATAAGGTCCATATTAATTCAGAATCCTAAAGCATGGTATCTAGGTGATAACACAAAGACAGATTTATTGTATAACTCCGAGAGGAAGTCTTAATCAGGCTTGCCTACTGGTTTTAAGCATGCTAACAGTTAAACATGATCACAAAGACAGTTTTGATTTTATTTTTTAAGTTGGTTACCTAAGACTTGCCTAGGTGTGGGACAGTGTATACTAATTATCTGAAATATTAGAGGGGCTGTTGCAAAGTATTACCTACACATGTTGTTCTAGGTTGTTCAGAACACATAATTGTTGCCAGTTGTTTTAGAGGAACTGAGTGAAGTGTTTTATACCTTTTACATGCACCAGTAGTAAGACTAGGTGTTGTTAGGCGAGTGCAAATGAAATCCTAAAACATGGTATCTAATGCACAAAGATGCAGAATCAGAAGCCTAAACATGATCTCTAAATGCACAAATATTGCATTGTTTAAACATGGTTCAGGAGATTTAAACATGACAGGTTTATTAGTGTTGTTTATCCTAAACAGGATCTCTAAGTGTACATGCAGCGTAGAGGTTATTAGCACATTTTAGCATAGGACTTTCGAAATGAGATGCCAATAAATGCTGAAAACAGTAAGTGTAAGACCTAGGGAACATGGTCTCTAATGCGTGATCTTGCACATATGAGTCCTAAGCATGATTTCTATTGCATAAATAAGGAATAAAACCTAATAGCATGGCTTCTACCCTCTAATAGCTATAGCATGCATATTTACCCCTCACTTTCAATATCTATCCCCAAAGAGTTGTTTACAATAATTATTACAGGCATTTGCACGAATTACATAACTGAATAATGAAGAGAAGAAGTTATACTATAGGGAGCCTACTAATAGGCCCAAAATCTCCAGAATGACTCATTTCCATGCTACAACCTTTCATATGATCCAGGTGTGTCTAAGTTCCCTAATTATCTCAAGGGATCCCGTGCAGTGCTCACACCCAGATTTCATAGCCAAGATAGAGTAAGTGCAGTGTGGAATGGCCAGCCTCTGTGTGTCAAAGTTCAGAGGGAGCTCAAGGGTCCCAAGGCAATGCTCACACAAAAGGGGCAAAACCTAGACTTATAAGATTATATGTGAGAGTGCTTGACATAGTTTTGAAAAGGGTAAGTAAGA
This sequence comes from Nicotiana knightiana, assembly GCA_005239525.1. Taxonomy (NCBI): domain Eukaryota; kingdom Viridiplantae; phylum Streptophyta; class Magnoliopsida; order Solanales; family Solanaceae; genus Nicotiana; species Nicotiana knightiana. Next base: position 16,443 of record ML392120.1, read on the forward strand.
AAACAGTTTTGAAGAGGGAAACTTGATTGGAATAGTTTTATAACAAAGAATTTTAACCACCAACATGGCAGGAACACCAAGTTCAACATCACACAAAGTACCAGGAATACTCCAACAATCACAAGCATGGGTAATGGGATTTGAGGTACAAATACAGAGCAAGTAAGGGTAAGCATGTAGCAGGCAGAATCAAATATAGGCATGCAATGAGAAGCTCCTAAGGGTTCAGAGGATCAGGGATACAATAAAGTACTGGATTAGATTAACATATCAATACCAAACAACTAAGACCATGATCAAACTAATGTACCCGTCATAGGCATGGGGATTCACATAAGAAACAGGTACTAAGTGTACAGAAACATGTTGGTCATTGACAAGTAAAGCAAAACTTAACAGGTAAATGGGATTCAGGATCTTAATTACATGTTGAACAACAGAACAGTAAATAGAAGCATATTAGGAACACAATAAATTGCAACATTAATAGAAACATGTTGGTTTGAGGACTGAAATCTGAATTAGAACATACCAGTGAAGTGAAGAAAGCAGAAACACAAAGCAGAAAGAGGAGAGTCACAGTAGTTAGCCTTGGCTTGCATCCGGCTAACTTGGAATAGTAGAAAATATCACAGAATAGAGAGCAAGTTTTAATTGTGAGAGAGAGAGAGAGTTGAACCGACTAGTTGTTCGTGTCTGTGCTAATGAACGAATAGAGTATATATAGTTTTGAAAAGCAGACAGAGGAATAAGTTAAAAATAATAGTTCAGTAGTAATTATAGAAATAATCATCAATCAGAATCAATTTAGTATACAGACTTCCTTTAGTTAAGGAATCATACCCAAACTGTAACAAGTAGTGGCAACAAAAGGAAAGGAATCAAGTAAAGTGTATATAGTTATAGAAATAAACATAATTAGGATCCAATCAATACAAGTACTCCCCACAATTAAGGAGTCACAGTTCAAACGGATACCACAGTAGTAAAGAAGGAAAGAGAACTAATTTGAAAGATTGATTTTAATCGTTCAAAGAGTAGTAAAGAATAGGACATGTGATTAGGGCTAGGTACAAAATATATTAATTAAGGAAGGTATATAATTAATTGACAACATACTTATACATAACATAAAATAGAAAATAAATCTGAAAATCAGCAAGAAATCCCTCGAAATCACAGGGAATCAGTTATCAAATAAGGCAAATGTCACACAAATATGCAAAATTAGTAAAGAGTTATAAGGAAAAATACACAGAATCAGTAAAGAGTAAAGAAAATTAATAAAACAACTAATCATACCCATTAAACGATGAACAGTACTGGAATAACACATGTTAAACAATTAGAAACCTTAGCAAAAAATTAGAGCAAGGAGAATAAAACACATAGGACATTCATGAAAGTGCAGAAAGTTCATGAGAGACACGCAAACATCATTTCAAGCAGATTTTGAACTTCCAGATTGAACGCAGAAGTGTTAGGGTTTCTTAACAAAATGAATCAAACAAAAAGAAAATCTCAGGTGATGTTCAAACATGCTAAAATCACAAAGTAATTTCTAAAAATCAGAAAGAAAATCGTTTTTGCAAAAGGGTTTTGAAACCCTATTCTGAAAAATGAGGAATTCGTTTGAAATCAAAAAAATATTTTGAGGAAAACATGTGAGAACCTTAAAAGACACATAGATCCGTCACATATCTAAAAAGATCGGAGGATTTAAAGCTAGGGTTTCCAGAGAAAATCCATAGAAGAGAAGAAAACTTAAATATTACCGGCGTTTGGCCGAAAAATGTAAAAAACTTACTCGAACGGCCATAGATGGCCGAAAAGATGGCATGATACCAGAGATGAGAGTCGAACCGCCTCTGGTTCACTTGAGAACCCCCAAACGGTGACACAAGGCGAAGGATGGAGCCATAAGGCTGGTGAGAGGTGAGACCTCAATGGTTTCCAGCGAGGAGGTGGCCAGGAAGGAGATAGGTTTAGCAGGTGGAGCATTTTTAGAGAGAGAGATGAGAGAGTTGAGAGAGACGGTTAAGTGAATGAGAGGGAAAATGAGAGAGAGGGGAGGGTAGTCATTAGGGTTTATTTTAGGTAAGGGGGATCTGGACCGTTGATTTGAATTAATCAACGGTTCAGATTGAGTGAGGGATTGGGCCGGGTAGGATTTTAGGTTTGGGCTGGGTTATTGGATTAACTAATTGGGTTAGGGGTCCAGATTAATTAGGCTAGAATTAAAAAATAAAAGTGGCTAATTGTTAAATACCCCATAAAATAGATAAATAATTTATAAAAATGGCTAATAATTATAAAAAAAAATGAAATTGATGCTTAATAGAGTGGAATTAAAGTAATTAACTAATATAAAAATATAACATGACGAATTATTGAATAAAAATGGTATAAAATGTACATTTAGGCTATAACTGCAAAATTGTTATAGTTATAGACAAATAATGCCAAATTGGCTAATTTGTAAAATAATTAAATCCTAATAAAATCAAAAAATGATATATTGAGCTGCGAAATATTTTTAAATTATTTATAATACAATTTATGAATAATCATTGAATATAAAAATACTGAATAAATTGGAAAAGAATTTAATGAAAATATGAAAAATTACGGAAAAATACCAGTTATTATAAAGAGTGATTTTGAAGGTATATATGCAAATTTAAAATAGTTTGAGGAAAAATTGGGTATCAACAAACATCACTAGTCTTGGTCCCGCCAGAGCCAGGTAGACCCTTGCTACTCTACCTTGCGGTATTAGATGGAGCTTTTGGCTGTGTTCAGGGGCAGCACGACGAGACAGGAAGAAAGGAACAAGCTATTTATTATCTGAGTAAGAAGTTTACTCCACATGAGGCACGATATTCTCTATTGGAAGGTACCTGTTATGCTCTAACCTGGGTAGCCCAGAAGTTGAGGCATTACTTCTATGCCTACACAATGTATCTCATATCAAGGATGGATCCCTCGAAATATATCTTTCAGAAACCCATGCCCACTGGCAAACTGGCCAAATGGAAAATCCTGTTGAGTGAGTTCGACATTGTCTATGTGACTCAGAAAGCGGTCAAGGGGCAAGCACTGGCAGATCATCTTGCCAAGAATCCCGTGGGAGGAGAATACAAACCCCTGAAAACGTATTTTCCCGATGAAGAAGTGTCATTCATAAGGGAAGACATTGCAGAGTCCTATGACGGGTGGAGAATGTTCTTCAACGGAGCAGCCAATTTCAAAGGAGTCGGCATCGTAGCTGTCCTGATATCGAAAACAGGTCAACACTACCCGGTATCCACCAAACTCAGATTTCCTTGTACCAACAATATGGCAAAATATGAAACTTGCATCTTAGGGCTCAATATGGCCATTGACATGAATATCCAGGAGTTGCTAGTAATTGGTGAATCAGATCTGCTAATACACCAAGTACAAGGAGAATGGGCTACCAAGAATTCTAAGATATTTTCATATCTGCACCATGTGCAGGAATTGAGGAAAAGGTTCACAAAGACAGAATTTCGGCACGTCCCTAAAATTCAGAACGAGTTTGACGATGTATTGGACACTCTATCATCCATGATACAACACCCAGATAAGAACTTCATTGATCCTATTCCAGTAAATATCCATAGCCAACCAGCATACTGCGCCCACGTTGAACAAGAAACAGACGGAAGACCATGGTTCCACGACATCAGGGAATACTTGTCAAAGGGAGAGTACCCAGAGCTTGTGAATCACACTCAGAAATGCACGTGTATAGGAGGACTCCTAACTTGGGATTATTAAGATGTGTCGCTGCAAAGGAAGCCTACAGACTACTTGAAGAGATACATGATGGGACATGTGGCCCACACATGAATGGTTTTGTCTTATCAAAGAAAATACTCAGAGCCGGTTACTTCTGGATGACCATGGAAATGGACTGCATCCAATATGTCCGGAAATGCTATCGATGTCAAATACATGCAGATATGTTGAAGGTACCCCCAAATGAGCTCAATGCAACAAGCTCACCTTGGTCGTTCGTCGCCTGGGGAATGGACGTTATTAGACCAATCGAGCCCACAACCTCAAATTGACACAGGTTCATCCTAGTAGCTATTGATTACTTCACCAAATGGGTCGAAGCGGCATCATACAAAGTAGTGACTAAGAAAGTCGTGGCAGACTTTGTCCGTGACCGTATCATTTGTCCGTCCGGGGTTCCGGAGTCAATCATTACTGACAACGACTCCAATCTCAACAGTGATCTGATGAAAGCCATGTGCGAGACTTTCAAAATCAAGCACAAGAATTCCACAGCCTATAGACCACAGATGAATGGAGCTGTGGAAGCCGCCAACAAGAAAATCAAAAAGATATTGAGAAAATGATAGAAAAGCACAAACAATGGCATGAAAAATTATCATTCGCCTTACTGGATACTGCACCACAGTCCGCACATCAATCGGGGCAACTCCTTATTTACTGGTTTATTGTATGGAAGCTGCTATCCCCGCCGAAGTGGAGATCCCTTCCTTAAGAATCATACAAGAAGATGAACTCAGCGACGCGGAATGGATAAAAGGCCGCTACAAGCAGTTGGCCCTCATAGATGGGGAAAGGATGAATGCAATATGTTATGGTCAACTTTATCAGAATAGAATGTCCAGAGCCTTCAACAAGAGAGTCAAGCCAAGACAGTTCACACCGGGGCAGCTGGTGTTAAAGAAGTTCTTTCTACATCAAGACGAAGCCAAAGGGAAATTTTCTCCCAACTGGCAAGGTCCGTATATGGTTCACCGAGTATTGACGGGAAGAGCTCTCATACTTGCAGAAATGGACGGAGAAGTTTGGCCAAAGCCAATCAATTCAGATGCCGTCAAGCGATACTATGTGTAACTCTATGCTTTTTTTCAAGGATGTAAATTGAACTACACCTGACCTAATTCCTATTTAAGAGGGATACGTAGGCAGCCCTATGGGTTCGGTCATAATTCAATAAAAATCTGATTTCCCTTGTAATTGTAAACTGGGGTAGAATTTTGAGGAGGACCCTCAAAATTTCGAAGCAAGTTCAGTTGATCGCAGCATGTACAAAGGTCAGAATCGTCAACCATCTAACTGGGGTAGAATTTTGAGGAGGACCCTCAAAATTCCGTAGCATGAGGTTACAATGTCTGGAACCGTGTCACGGTCGTCGGTTCAATTAAATTTCTTACAACATATTTTTATACTATGTCTTTGCAAAATCATGCATATATTTTCAAAATATAGCTCTGTTTAGCCAAACGCTACCCCAATGACACAAACAGAATCATCAGACCAAGCAGAGCGAAGCAAGTAAAGCCAGCGGAGATACGAACTAACCTTCCCCACCTACAGATCTCACGATTTTTCTTTGGATGCAGGAATAAAAAACAAACAGGTTTCGAAGTCACAAACTTCAACACAGTCGCAAATGCAAAGTTTACTATTAGCACAAAAGGGAGAACATGATCCATAGTCACAGTTCTTGCAACAATCGCAATACCATAACTTATTACCAGCTAAGAAATTCTACTAGCATTTGATGTTTGTTCCTATTTGCATAAGGCTAATCATCTGTCTTCCGTCTGCATAAGGCTAAGCTCTGCCTTCATTTGCATGAGACTAAGCTCTGTGTCTGTTTTTGCATGAGGTTAAGCTCTAACTCCCATTTGCATAAGGCTAATCATCTGCCTTCCGTCTGCATAAGGCTAAGCGCTGCATGAGACTAAGCTTTGTCTCCATTTTTTCACGAGGTTAAGATCTACCTCCCATTTGCATAAGGCTAATCATATGCCTCCTATTTGCATAAGGCTAATCATCTGCCTTCCGTCTGAATAAGGCTAAGCTCTGCCTTCATCTGCATGAGACTAAGCTCTGTCTCCATTTTTGCACGAGGTTAATCTCTACCTCCCATTTTCATAAGGCTAACCGCTGCCTTCCTATCTACATGAGGCTAAGCTCTGCCTCCAATTTACTTTTTCATCGAGACTAAGCGCTGTCTCTCAAGCATATTTTACTTCGCTTCTCTTTCGGGCTAAGCTCTGCCCTTCAACCCGCAAGACTAAGCTCTGTCTTGTCAAGCATCATATCATATCATGGGCTGAAATATCGGCAACCTGTCCAAGGGCGTCATAGTTCGGAGGCACCATCTCCATGGCTCGAGAACGTCATGTCATGGCTTGAGGATATCTCTCAATTTTGCATATCATTATTCAAAGGCGTCATCGTTCGGAGGCACCATCTCCATGGCTCGAGAACGTCATGTCATGGCTTGAGGATATCTCTCAATTTTGCATATCATTATTCAAAGGCGTCATCGTTCGGAGGCACCATCTTCATGGCCCGAGAATATCATTTCATGGCCTGCGAATCCTTCATCAAACAATTCATGGTCCAGGACATCATGGTCTGAGGACGTAATCCCTAACCTTCCGAAGACAACATTCATAGTCCAACAGGAGCTTGCATCATGTTTAAATTTACGCACAGTATACGCTTGTATTTCTTTTATCTGTAGGTAACCCAGCAATCGACGGCTACCCCGCAGGAGCGATCCTGCTCCAGTTCTCCCAGCCATAGCAAACCTAATCTCTTCCGTAGAACCGTTCATTCATCTAGCCCTAGATGTTGCGTCCGTTTGTGATGACTTCACCAGTATACTTCGCCGATGGATCGGGAACTACATACGGCTTGATTCCTGTAAAATTAGGGATATATAGGCAGCTCATAATCCAGGGTGCGGCCTAAATCTCTCCAAACCGTTTCGCTCGGTCAAAATTGGTCATCATGTCTTTACCCGACAAACTCTTTCATCCTTTTCGGGTGAAGAGGGGAAGCTGTTGATACCCAATTTTTCCTCAAAATATTTTAAATTTGCATATATAGCTTCAAAATCATGTATCAATAGCAATTGATATTTTTTCACAATTTTCCTATATTTATATTAATCTATCCAGCATTATTGCCAATAAATAATTATAAAATTGTATTACAAATTATTTCAAAAGCATTTCTTAGTTTCATTAATTATTTTGGTCCTATTAAGACCAAATTATTTCATAATTAGCCAAATTGACACCTTTTGGCTATAATTACAATAACTTTACAATTATAGCCCAATCATACGATTTTATACTATTTTTATCCAGAATTAATCATTTGTATTTTTAAAATACTAAGTAATCATTTTTAATTATTTTCTACGCATGAAATTCATTTTTTATAATTAACAGCTATTTTTATAAATTGTTTTAATTAATTTACATTGGTTATTTAACAAATAACCACTTTCATTTCATTTATAGCCTAATAAACCAAACCCAAGTCTGACTAAAAACGGCCCAAATACCTAGGCCTAATACATTATCCTACCCGACCCAATCCCTTGTCTTATCTGGACCGTTGATCAATTTTAATCAACGGTCCAGATCTCCCATTTCCTTAATCAACCCTAGAGACTACCCCCCCTTCCCCTCTCGTTTCTCTCTTTCACTCTACCGTTACACATCTATCTCATCTCTCAAACTCTCTCTGCTAAACCTAAGCTCTCACTGGCTGTCGACTTGCCGATAACTATGGTGGTCTCACCACCATCCCAGCCTCCATGGCTCCTTCCTACACCGGGTTATTGATGCCTTGAGGTCCTCAGAGGAACCAGAAGGCGGTTCACTCACCTCCCATGGTTTTCATGTTATTCTCAAGCCGTCCATGGCCATCCGAGTAAGATCATCCCATCTCCGGCTAGAACATGTGGTTTCTAAGCCGATTCTCTCCCTCTCTTTGGGTTCTCTCTCTGAAACCCTAATTGTAACGCTTGATTTCTTAGATCTGCAATAGACTTGGGTATATTCTGAGTTATTTTGTTATTTTCCTTAAAATATTTTTCGATTTCTCTAAAACGACTCTTCATCTTCAAACTAGGGTTTCTTAACCCCTTTTCAAAATGGGTTTTCCTTCTGATTTTAGTATTATTCTATGATTTTCACTATGTTTAAATGTTTGTTTAAGTTTTTCCCCCTTTTGTCTGACTTATTATGTTAAAAACCTAAGTTTCTTGGTCTTAATCATGGGTTCTGAGTCTGTTCTTGCTTACTTGTTCATCTGATTTATTAGCATGTCTGTTATTTATGAATTCGTTCTGAGTTTTCTGTGATTTTACCTTATTTTGCTTATTAGGGTTTCTGATTTTGCCTATTATGTGTTTATTCCGCTTGTTCTCATAAATTTGTGTTAATTTCTCCTAAATCAGTACTAGTTGCTATTTTTGAATCTTTGAATCTCTATGATTGATCCTTCACTAATTTTTTGTGATATTCTCTACTGATTTTAACCTTTAAGATATTTTCTTATCTTAATCTATGGTCGAGCATGTTTTCAACTGATTCTTATGTATTTTCCTTAATTAGAATATGTTGAACCTAGTCTCTATTACATGTTCTATACTTATGCTATGCTGAAACTATTTCCTTATGTGTTATATTCCACCTTATATGATTTCCTTCCTTATTTATTATCTTCATATTACCGTTTGAAGCTAACTCCTTAATTAAAGGGAGTACTTATACTGATTTGATTCTAATTGGTACATAGTTCCATAATTACTGCTTAACTATGATTCTTTCCTTATTTTCTACCTAGTCTTAAACTATATATACACTGCTTTTTCATTCAAACACACGAACACATTGCTCAAAACTCTCTCGTATACACAAATATTCTCTTATGCTCTCCTTCTGGTTACTTGCTATTATCAACCGGCTGCAAGCCAATGATGATTATTCTACCCCCTTACTCTTCATTTTGTGTTTGCTATATCCTATACTGGTATGTCCTAATTTCAGTTTAAGTTTCAAAAATATTATATTTCTTTTAGTACTTCAATTCATCCTGTTTCTAATATGTTTTTACCTATGGTTTTGATGTGATGTCTGCACTTGACCTGCTTGCACTGTTGTTCATTTAGCATGTCACGTACTCCCTCCCTTAGACTCAGCATGCTTATGAAATGCTACCCCCCTGTTGGTATACCTCAATATGACTCTGCCTTACTTATGCTTCTCTGATTATTGGCATGAACTTTTTCTGTGGCAAAACAATTTGTACCTTATGTTATTCGGTTATGAATAATCCTAAAGTTTATGCTATATCCTTGATCCCCGGATGCCCCCTAGCATATTGTTGATTATGTACTTAAGTGTTCCTGGAACAATGTTCTTACCTGTGTGCCTTATGTGTCCCCAATCCCCCATTACCCCTGTTTGGTGTTGCTGAACCTGCCTTGGTTATGTGTTCTTTGGTTGTGTATGAACCTGTTTTGGGTGCTATGTCTGGATTGTTTCTTGCTGCTCTACTCTCTTTTCAAAACTGTTTTACTACATAACTCTGTAGTTCTTTACAAAATCTTTCAAACAAGTTTCTTTTCA
>ML392121.1:4913-34611 GCA_005239525.1 Nicotiana knightiana
GGGGGTTCCATCTTGATTTGTGGTGACATTTGGTATGTAATAACTATGATACTATTCGTCTTTATCTTTATTTATTGTTATTTTCATTTTTGGTATGTATATAATTTTACCATTCCATGTATATATTCATTTTCATTATGTATATATTCGTGTTACTCCATTTTTTACATATTCATTTTACTTTCCGTAGTTTACTTCATAACTTCTTTCGTTATTTTTCCTTAATAGATTAGCTTCTTATTTCATATAGTAGCTTCTTTTTAAGTTTTTAGCTTCTTTTTACATTTTGTGTGAACCATAAGCCTTTGGTTTTCTTAATGTCACGGTTTTTCCAAAGGTGGATAGTGTGTGAACCGGGTGGCTCTTCCCAACGATGGATGGCATGACAACCTTATTAAGGGATCGAGCCCATTTTCATTTTTCTTTGATATGTAGTAGTAATGAATAAAAGTGTCTCAAACAGGCTTCACTTGGCACTAACACATTTACCTTCGACCTTATGGTTATAAACAAGTTGATTGGCAAAGAATAGCTCTAGTTGCGACCTTTAGACTCTTGAGTTGACTAAAACAATCATTGAGTGGTTTCCTTGAGCCATTTGTGATTTTCAATCTACGCTAGGGTTGTTGTGGGCCCTCGACTTTGTTCTCTTTAACAATCCAGTAGCTTGAGAGCGGAGGTATTGAATTGCAAGTCCAAGTCTCGTTCCAATAAGTCTAGAACTTGCCCTGAATGTTTGTCTAGGTGAAATTCTAAGTATAGCTCGACTTGAAAAGTGATTGTAGGCTCTCCTTGGTCCAATTTGAACTTTGAAAGCTTCTGTAGCCTACCATTATGATATCCCTAGTCAACCCCTTTGAGCCTAAGCCTTTTTCATTCAATATCCACATTACAAGCCTTTATCTTTTACAATGACCCTCTCTTCGCACCCAATCTTTCATTAGCATTCATGATGAACAATTGGAAAAAATATAAGTTTGGGGGAGAGACGAAGAATTTGAAAGTGATAAAAGGTTCAAAGAAGAAAAAGAATTGAAGAAAAGGAAAGAGCAGAGAAAAGTAAGAAAAGCCAAAAAGAAATATGTCAAAAAGAAAGTGAAGGTTGAAGGGATTCAAAGAACGCAATGATGAAAGGCATGGAATGATGAGAAAAGGAGAAAAATGATTGTCATGAGTAATAAAGAGTGACGGTATGTCTCTCTAGTTCCCCCAAGGAAGAAGAAAATAACTCAAAGAGTCAAGAAAGTATGAACTGAAATGAGAAAATGGAGTGCTTAAGGAAAGATGAAACCATCATAATTCGATAAGTCCTATCTTGATCCAAAAGACTTCATTACATACCCATTAAAGCCCTATATGATTTCAAGTTGAGTGAGCTTACATTAGTGGTGATTTACACAAGGGGCAAGCTTATGGTACTTAGAGCCGGACTTATGGAATTATTTTGAGAGTGATGGGCGCACTTCTTCACAACCCTTGTTTTGAGTGTTACATTCTAAAAAGTAAGATTTTCTCATGGAGAGTAGAGGAGGAGGAGTTTGGGATCCACAATGACCTACGTGATACAACGAGCTTCCTTGATAAATTGGATCAACTCTTGATGCTCTAGTATCACATTAGAACTATGGTATTTAAAAAGTCATAACATGATGTTGTTGATAATTCATTTGTGTTGAGGGTAATTGTTAGTCCCAATTGATGCTTGATGGAGTCACCTTAGGCTAGATGAAATATCCATTTCTTTTTCTTGCGGAGGTGGAAATTACCTTATTGCTTGAGGACAAGCAAAAACTTAAGTTTGGAGGAGTTGATAAGTAGGGATTTTAACCTATTATTTGCTCTCTTTCACTTGTGTTTAGGGACAAAAATGCGTGAAGGTATTTCCGAAAAACTAATGTAATATGATTGCCTGCAGGGATTGTTCAAAATGAGCCAAAGGAGTCATAATCAACTCATAAAAGAGTCAAAACTTGAAAAAAAACAAAGACTAGGCCAAAAGATGTGAAACGTGGACTACACAAATATTGTGCGGCCGCGAAAGATACAACGCGGTCGCGAGAAGTATCTCGAGGTCCGCGAAAGGAAGATTTAGAGAGATGGATTTTTGTCCTAAAACATGAACGCGGAGCACATAAAAAATGTGCGGTCGCGAAAGTACCCGCACAACCGCGATTGGAATTATGCGGACTGTGGTTGCTGAGATTCAGAAAGTTTACAATTTAAGAAAAAATGAGAAGTCTGCGTCAGAATTACGCGGCCCCGATGTCTCTTACGCGTCCGAGATGGAAATTATGCGTTCCACGAATTAATGCTCAGCCCAGATCCAGAATTGAAGAACGCGAATCGCGCTCAGAATTACGCGTCCGTGAAAGCAAGAGTGCGGCTTCAGTCCGAATTACGCGGCCGTGTAACCTCCGTAGGGGTATTTTTATCCGGAAATTTTAGCTTAGTATAAATAGAACCTTTTGTCATTTTTAGGTTATATTGTGTATTTTCTGAGCACATGAGATGGATGGGACTTCCCTTTTGGCAATTTTGTGTTAGATTCACCTTACAACATTAGATTTTCATCTTTTAATCTAATATTATGAATTTTATCTTCTTTCATATTTGATTTATGATATTTCCATGAGTAGCTAAACCCATAGCTAGGGTTATGACCCAACCCTAGTGTGGGTATTTAATGGGTATTGAATTTTAGGGCTTGAATATTTATGCGTTAGTTATATTTAGCCTAGTTCTTGCTAGAAATTGAAGAATTAGTAGTTGCAAACAATGATTTATTCCTTTATGATTTAGTCTCTTCTTGAGAAAGGGGGACTATATCTAGGAAAACTAAGCTAACAAGGAATTGGGGTGAACTCAAGAAATTGATATCCCCAATTAAAGGGTTAAACCTAGAGATAGTAATACTCGACTTGAGCTAGTATCACTTGAATTGCATGAATATCCATTTGGACTTGAGAAAGCCAAATTGGGCAAAATTACTCAAACTACCGAGAGGTATAAAGTGAATACTTGGGTGTGATAGCTATATTACGACCCCAACTAAATCAAGCTTGCCATAGATTCATGTTACCCGTTAGATACCCATCTAGGTAGACGTCATTACCCTAGTCTATTTAAACACTTGAAAACCAACAACAAAAATATTGTACATAGTTTCAATCATTGCATACAATAAGAGTAGCTTTAGAGGTAGAATCAAAACCAAAATGTGTGAAAGTATAGTTAGGAACAAAACCCACACTTAACTAGGATATAAACCTAATTCGAAACCAATTAACTCCCTGTTGATTTGACCCCGACCTAGTTGGGTTAAAACTGCATCGGCCATCATCGCTACTCAATAATAGTGCAGGCTTGGAACTGATCAAGGGCCTACCCACCGATTATAGCTCGATGGTGGTGAAAATATTGTAATACTGTATATATATATATATATATATATATATATATATAGAGAGAGAGAGAGAGAGAGAGAGAACCTCTTCTCTCTTGACTGGAAGGAGATAATACTCAATTGAATATAAAGTCCCGATAAGGGAGAGTACTGTAACTTATGCTACTAGGATAATGTATATAAATTCGAGAGTATGAATTTCTCTTTATGCCTTGTTATCAAACACATGTAATTACAAGATCATGCAAAAATAAAGGAAGGGATTAGCCTTAACATATATGAACCGATTCTCTTGACAATCCCGTTAACACCCATTTATTGTGACAACACGTAACAACGGATCAAAATAGGGAAAAATCCGCATGATATTCTTGAGAAAAGTTATACCGTGCTCCCATAGAAATGCAAAATCTGGTTGCTACTACGCTAAGAAGTCTCGTATGAATTCTAGTTGAAGTGATTCACGTTACTAGTGAAAAGTATGATCTTTGTTGAAGCATTTTATCTGTTAGTAACAGTGATGATCCTCCTTCATTTGGTGATTTTAGAGAAGGCATTTTGTATTAGTGGGTGTGGGCCCCACTTGTGATCACTAAGCCACAAAGATTCTTCCAAATGTGCCACATTTTTTGTGACTTTAAGAGTTACCATTTGGCTTTAATGTGCTTCCACGTTGGGAGATGTAATTCTTATCAAAATATTTGAATTAATTATTCACTAATAACTTGATTAACTTGTTAATCTCCCATTAAATAATAATTAACCAATTATTCATATAATTAAGAATTATCTCAAATTACTTAAAATACTACCCACTTTTAACATACCTTATACACCTTGCTATCATGGTCATATGGTACCTTGTATGACATTAGTCCATAAATATCGGGTATTATAGCTCGGACCGTATTTTATCCCAAATTTCCAAAATTCAACGAAACCTATTTTCTACGATTCGCTTACCCTCCCACTTTCACGAATTTACTTATCACTTATTTGAAATAGCATAATACTTATAATCTCAAAATAATTTTCTTCCCGAACTTACGTCGATTAGCTTACGACGAAACTTTAACGTACGAAAATGCGGAACGTAACATCTCATTTCCGAGCTTTCATCAATTTACTTATGGAGTACTTTCACGTACGAAAACATGGGGTGTAACGTCATTCCCCTCTTTGGAACATTCGTCCTCGAATGTTGACTGATTCACTTATCATTTTCCTAACCTATAGCTCTTGCGAATACTTTAGTACTCTCCTTGACATATAGGCAACTGTTCTGTGAATAAATCCAAAGGCCCGGGGCATTCTCCCCTTTAGGCCTCTTTCTCACAACACGACTTGTGGTCAAAATTTTTCCAATCTCGTAACTGTTGCTACCTTCTATCATGCAGCATGTACCATTTTTTCCTTGTATGTGTGCCTATTCGACTCTTCCCTCCAGATTTTTCCTCCAGTTTTTAGCCAATCTTTAGGCCATACTTTGTAAACATATACAAAGCTTGACAAGATGTCCCTCTGGGCATCTATAGGTATATTGAAGTTCTTCGCTCGGTACTTTGTCGAACTTACAGATATTGCTATATCTTATTTCATAGGCCCGGTTATCTATCTGCATGACTTTACTGCATTTAAGTAAGTCATAATATACCATAACTCTTACCTCGATTTGTCGTTACCGAGTTCTGCTACCAAACTCCAGGTTACGTTCGTTGCTTATCCCATATGTATAAATCTATGTCCTTTAAGGCTTTTTCTCATTATTGTTCATCTTAATAATGAAAGCCTAATCTCACCTCATACTTTGTGAATTTTGTCCATCCATTGTTACTTCACCTTAGTGTTGATCTATCATCTACCATTGATAACTTGTCCTTTTATATAATACTGTCGCTAGGGCTCACATCTCATCGGGGAACATCTGAAATGATTAGATTGATCCACTTGGGGCGATACCATGCTTTCATAACTGTATTTCATAGCATCCCAATGTGATTCACCTTACGTGGGTATTTTAATCCTGTACAATTCATGAAATTTCTCTTTTTTTTCTTCAAATCATTACGAACGTCATCCTTCATCTATCACAGTTACACCCTCATTATACTACCAGGGTAGAATTCCATCTCTTCTAAATGCTACTAGTTTTAGACTCCTTTGAGTTCATTCAGGCTATACTATGCTTTCTATAACTTAGAGAAACCATTATCTCTCTTGTTTTCATGGGCTTAATCCTGAGGACTTATACATTTCTTGTCACCTCCTCACTCTCCCTTTCTTATCCTTACTCTTGTCATAAAACCTTGCCGCTTTAATATACTTTAGCTTGCGACCTATACATATCTATTTATACTACTCGCAACCTCCCTTCAACTTGCTTGCACCATAGATTTCCTTATGTTATTCTGGGACATCAAGCGAGACATCACATCATCTCTAACTCTTCTTTAATCTCTTGGCTAGATCTCTCAGTACCTAGAAACCATAGGCTGGAAGATATTCTACTGATGATGCCACTATTAGTCCTGGATACTGAATCCCCGCGCTTCTAGCCCTCTATCTAAAGTATGGATTATCCATAGCCTTTTGTACTTGAGTATCTCATACGTTGTTCACCTTTTCCTTACTTACCTTAAAATCTCGCATCACATCTTCTATCTCTTTCATGACCTCCCTTCCACATAGGTATACTTCACATCCACAACTTGAAGATTTATTATACTACTTGCACCTTTGGTGCATTCACAATTTGGTGGGAGCTTCATACTGACTTCTTATGACGCTGGTACTCTTCTAACTGGCTTTACCGTAGAGCTGTTATAGAATATGGCTACTGTACTACCTCTCTTGTACCTATGATATTAAGAGTGATTTTGCAATGTTCTTAAACATGATTTCTATAATTTTCTGGGTCCAATAATCAAACTCTTGATTTACTTAGTTGATGTAAGTATTTAGTTTCCTCTTCCCTCTAATCAACCTTTATGTAGGCTTAAGTTATCTTCAAATCTACGCCTCATGGAATATCCATGATACGATTCTTTAACAATTCAATCCTTTGTCTATGACCGGGGCTTAATTCTTCCTTTTAACTTATACGGAAACTTTCTACGGTTGTATGATTGTTAACATATATGCTGCATGGATAATACTCCGAACTCTTAAGTGCGTTCATAACGTAACCAACTCTGGATCATTGATCGAATAATTCCTTTCGTTCCTTCCCAGCTTTTTTTAAACGTAAGCTATTACTTTTCCTGGTCTTTCTGCCCCCTTGTTGTGTGCATTCTTAGCTTATCTTAGTGCCCACACATATTGGAATTCCATACAACTCATATGATCTTGAATATCACTTCTGATTTTTCTCCCCCTTCATTAGCCACGGTAGGTGCCACTTTCTTATGGAGTGCATACAATGTTTGTTGTGAGACTGTTGTTACATGACCATTTCCTCTTTAGGTCACTGTGCTTGGTTTGAAACCTTCTTCCTTATTTCCTCATCTAATCTTTCATTGTATTACTTAGGGAGGACCCTCTGATTCTTGAAAGGCTACGATCTTATTACATCGTTTATCCGACGAAATTTTTTATGTTCTTTCTTACTTGTAATTATCCTTACTTACTTACCTTCATGTCCTTGTGCTTGTAAGGTTGCTTCTGAGCTGATATTTTGATTGTCTTCCGAGTGGCACTCTCTTTATCTCTGAAACACTCATACAGTACCTTTACTACCCCAATTCCAATCTTAATATTTCTCAAGGTTAAGATCTCATATCTGTGAGACTGAATGCCTCATGATGGGGTTCACTATGTTTATCTTGCACGATCTGTTGATTTGTCTGTATCCTCTTGTCTAGCCATAACTAGGCTTTTTGTGAATCAACTACTAACTACTCGTTGGCCCATTCTCATAGCATTGTTCCGAGTAATCATTCTTGGGTTATTTATTTTTTCTTAACTTACCTCTCGCGATGGCTCCTTATTTATCAAAAACATAACCCTTACTTCCTCTCCTTGACATCGTGCTAGTATAATGTTCTGGAGTCGTAGCGTATCCAGAGGATTTGAATAAGTGCAATCTCATTCCTTTCTCATTTGTTTTTTGTTGCATTCTTCCTTTACCATTTCATAGTTACTAGAATCACTTAATCCTGACTTAATGTAACATCACTCCATATTCCCCCCTTTAGGGAGTACTAAGATTTAGTGATACGATGATCTACGTATAGATGTTTTACCTCTTCATTTTTGGCGTCTTTTCATATCATCGATGACCCTTACTTGCCTTGTGGTAATATTTCTGTATCAAGGATAATAAAATTTCTTACTCGCAAGGGTGACACTTAGTGTAACTGGCACATACGGTTCCTTAAGCTTAACTTTGCTCACATTGCTTGCTTTAGGGAAGCATCTCCCTGAATGACCATTCTCTGAATTTCTTATGAATCTTCTTCTGTTGTCCGTTCTATTATCGCCGAAACAAAATATGAAATTCTCACGATACCGACTATTATCAAATCTCTCAGTCCCTAATTCATGTTTAGTTTATCTTGTTCATCAGTCCATACTGATTTCTATTATTCTGGGGTCTAACTTTTCCTTCTGGTAGTTGTGTTGGAGTCACGAACTTATTTCTCAAAATGAGGATATGACTTTATGGCCTATACTCTTTTGTTGTCTTAAGGTCCGTCACCTCTCGTCTTTTCCTTCACTAGACCATAGACTCTATAATACTGTCATATTTTTGATCTACCATTGTCATCCATGTATCATATATTACTCATAATGCTTTAGTGACTCTCTTCTTATTTCCAGCTAACATTTATGTCTATCACTTTATTCTAAAAACTTCAACAAGACATTTTCTTGCTTTTAGCTCCCCTTTGCTCCGTCCAGTGGCTCTTCGGGTTGCTCAACGTTCTTGCTCTACTAATGACGAGAGCCACACTAAGGTAATATTTATCCCTTTTAGGATTTCAGTGCCTACCTTCTGAATTCTTGATCATGCTAGTATTCATATCTAATTGTAATATTCTATAGTGCACCATCTGGGTGTCTCACAAGGAGATCTATTAGCACATTTGTAATATCCTTCGAAAATGTCAACTAATGCAAACAATCCATCCACCATTTTGGGTCACTCTAACCCCAGTCGGATCCTGATATCTTAAATACACCTGTTAGCCCCATAGGGCATAACTGAGATGGATGTGGCCAATTATACATACCTCTGTTACTGCTGAAGGTAACTCACAATGCCTATATTTTCTGCCTGAGTTGAAAATACCGATAATCTTCATTAACTGGTACCTCGTACCCTTCTCCACTTGCTCTTTTTACTTGTTGAAGCTTGTATCTACCTTCTAAAAACCTTACATTTACTCATCATAAGCATCATGAAAAATCGAGTTCCTCTGACTCAACTCTCCCACAACCACATGCAATATCTTATCAACTGCCTGTGTTGTATGTATTGTCTTATTACAATTAACATAAAGTTTAGGAGTTTGAATTCTTACAACTGAGCTCTACCACATGATCTAGAGTAAAAAGAAAGAGTGATAGTCCTAAATGCCCTGTAGCCTCCTGCTTATAAGTGTGGTGCACGACAAACCCATAAACAAGACTCTACAAGATACGGCTTGTAGACTCCCTAGGACAGAACTGCTCTGATACCACTTTTGTCACGCCCTGATCCTGGGGGGCGAGACCGACACCCGGTGCCTCACCTATCCTTGCGTACCAACTTGCGACTAAGGGACTCTGAACATATAATTTCATACTTTGGACATAGGCCATATTGCAAGACAATTTGAGAACACTGACTAAACATCAATAAAAAGCTAGGCCGACAAGGCCGACATAACTGCTACAGCTGGAAAACCAAAAAAAATATACATACAAGGCTTACAAGCCCAACATATTGTACTAACTGACAGGATATGTCTACAAGCCTCTAGTGATGGATGTACTGTAATCGGAATAGAGCCCTGACCTATCCATAGCATATATATATATATACCTATATACACAATATGTACATAAAACTCTAGACCCGACAACTCCGAAGTACGCAGAGCTTACCGATCAAGCTGAACTCGGGCAACACCTACTGAGGATGTCTACTCGTCTGTCTGAACCTGCACGCATGAAATGCAGTGTCCCCAGCAAAAGGGATGTCAGTACGAAATAATGTACTGAGTATGTAAGGAAACAAATTAACAAAAAGCTGAGGCTGAACTGATAATATAATAACTAAAAGTAACTGAGAGTCAAAGATAATCTGAAGATATGGTTATCTGTTGATACTGACTCAACTCTCTCAATATAGTAAGTAAAATAGTTGCCCGGCCTTATAGGGCTCGGTATATATAACTGCTCTGCCGTAGTAGGCTCGCTCATAAGCGCTTGGCCATACTAGGCTCTGTATCTCGCCCATGCTGGGCTCTCTCATAGGCTCTCGGTCACAGTAGGCTCGGTATATAACTAACCATCTGATCTGAAGTTGCCCAATAGGGGCCTGCCCATCAATTATAGATCCATGGTGGTGAAAACACAGTAATATAGTGTATGTGTATGTGTGTGTGTGTGTGTGTATATATATATATATATATATATATATATATATAACCTCTTCTTTCTTTCTTGACTGGAAGGAGACAATACTCAATTGAATATAAAGTCTCCATAAGGGAGAATAATGTAACTTATGAGACTAGGATAATGTATATAAATTCGGGAGTATGAACTTCTCTTTATGCCTCGTTATCAAACACATGTAATTATGAGATCATGCCAAAATTAAGGAAGGGCTTAGCCTTAACATACCCGAACTGATTCTCTTGACAATCCCTTTAACACCCATTGATTGCGACAACATGTAACGGCGGATCGAAGTATGGAAAAATCTACATGATATTCTTGAGAAAGATTATACCGTGCTCCCTTAGAATCGCAAAATCCCGTTGCTACTACGCTAAGAAGTCTAGTATGAATTCTTGTTGAAGTTATTCATGTTACTAGTGAAAAGTATGATCTTGGTTGAAGAATTTCATCCGTTAGTAAGTGTGATGATCCTCCTTCATTTGGTGATTTTAGAGAAGGCATTTTGTATTAGTGGGTGTGGGCCCCACTTGTTATGACTAAGCCACAAAGATTCCTCCAAATGTGGCACCTATTTTGTGACTTTAAAAGTCAACATTTGGCTTTGATATGCTGCCACGTTGGGAAATGTAATTCTTATCAAAATATTAATTAATTATCCATTAATCACTTGATTAACTTGTTAATCTCCCATTAAATAATAATTAACCAATTACCCACATAATTAAGAATTGTCTCAAATTACTTAAAATACCTTATACACCTTATTATCATGGTCATGCGGTACCTTGTATGACATTTGTCCATAAATACCAGATATTATAGCTCGGACTGTATTTTATCCCAAATTGCCAAACTTCGACGAAACTTATTTTTTTCGATTCATCTACCCTCTCACCTTCACGAATTTACTTATCACTTGTTTGAAATAGCATAACACTTATAATCTCTAAATATTTTCCTTCCCGAACTTACGTCGATTAGCTTACGACGAAACTTTAACATACGAAAATGCGAAATGTAACATCTCATTTTCAAGCTTTCATCAATTTACTTATGGCGTACTTACATGTACGAAAATATGGGGTGTAAAATATTATTAGTGATATCCACACAATTTCAAAGGAAACATGGTCGGATGTTTCCAAGATAAGGGTCAGAATTCAGAGACTTGGAGAAAATGCAGTCAAAGCCTTCAAGGAAGTTCATGATAGGATTGATGGGGTCACCGCTGAAGTAAATACCCGCTTTGACTGTCTAAAGGAGGCCATCTGCAACACTCTTACCTATTTCTTGCGTCACTAGTGGTGGAAATCTCAAACAATTTTGTTTGTGTTTTGTTGTTTTGGACTGGCTAACCAGTCGACTGGATGTTTTTTTATGACTCTGCATGCTGATCATTGCATCTTTAGTTATATTGCATGTTTTGTGGTCGTAGCTATAATACATGTTTTAGTGGTATTCCCTCTTTGCTGATGTCAAAAAGGGGAGAAAAGATATAATTCCTGCAAGTAGGTACATGAGTTGACTAATTGAGGGGGAGTCAACTGCACCCATTAAGGTGGAGTAAAACTACAGGGAAGTTAACTGGTATTTATACATATTATTTTGTCATCATAAGAAGGGGGAGATTGTTAGATTTTAGTTTTAATAATAAAAAATAATATAATTGTGTTTGATGTAAGAACTCAAGGAAATCAATTAGAATCAAAGTGAAAAAGAAAAATATTAATTAAAGATTGATTGAAGCCATCAAGGAGAAGGAATCAGCGAAGCACTGAAGTTCCGGCAAAAGATAATCAATCAAGAGCTATGGATAATATGAAGGAAGATATCAATCAGAGGTTGACTGAAGCCATCAAGGAGAAGGAATCAACGATAAAAAGGAAAGAAGTACTAAAGTTTCGGCAAAGACAATCAATCAAACGTCAGCACTGGAAATCCAGCGGATATCAAGGCTTAACGATGGAAAGGTGTCAAAGTCCACTCATCAAGGAAGAACAACGGGAATTAACCTTATTCTTGGAAAGAATCAATATGTGATTCCTTTCAAGGATCAAATCTCTTGGGTTCGCAATCTCTCCAGATTCTAAGGTCTCATGGAAAGTATATATATGATCGTTCTAGACTTGAAGACATATACTTTGATCAAACCATTTACCCTCTCTTTGTTCTACTTCAAACAAACATTGTAGTTCTATTAGATATGTTGTGTAACAAGCTAGAGAAGAAAGAGAGAAAATCACAGGTGAGACATTGTATCAAGAAAAGACGAGAGACATAGAAACTGAGCAGTTGGTGTAAAACTACAACATTCATTTTGTACTCAAGAGACTCAATCACCGAAAGATAATACCATTGCAACCTAAGGAGGCTGGACTAGGATTCACATTGAATACGAATCAGTATAAAAACTCCGGTGTCTTTAATTCCTGCACTTTATTTCTGCATTTTAATTATGTACTTATTACTATCTCGCTCTTATTTCTAGTCGACTAATTGGTAACCTAGTCAACTAATAATAACTATCTTTAAAAATAAGTAATTCACTCCCCCCCCCCCTTGTACTTTCAAGAAGGACTTCCTTTGCTCGAAAATTACATTGTGTATAAAAAGTTAATTTTTTTATGTATATGTATTAGATATTGAATTCCCTCAGTTTCTTCATGTAATTCTTTTTTGGTTCTTTGAATCCCTTTGGTGAAAATCCCGCTTCTACCACTGAATGTACTAAGTAATAAAAACAATTAGGGCTAAGTTTGAGAATATCATGTTCAATATCTCTATTGCGTTGCACCGTAAAGTTCGGACTACTATTTTTTCCTAGGTTTGGGCATATATCAGATAAAATTGATAGCTCGAGCTGAAAAAGGGTATTTATCAATTTTAGCCTGCCAAATACTATTTACATTTGGTAGCCAAAAAAGTGTATAAAGTTTTTTATAATTTTTGTATATATCATACAAAATATATATATATATACAAAAAAATATACTAAATATATATATATATTTCAGCTATTATTTTGAGAGCGGCTATATAATGTCATTTTCCGACGGAAAAATACTATTGGGTTATCGGTATAGGATTGTTAGGCAAATGTTGCGGTAACAATTTAATGTTATTTAACTATTGAATTATCAGTCCGGATCTCGATTTGATCAATTTTATTAACGGTTTAACCAATTACCCAATAAGCTTTATCAATACTATAATTTTACCCTTTAAGTATACAAAGCCACCTTAGGGGTTCACTCTCTTTCAATTGTCACTCTTCATCTTCAGATCCTACTCCTTAACGTAATTTCTAAACTTTTTTGAATTTCTCATCTTCATTCTTCAGTTAAGATTTTTGATCACGCCAAACTATGCCTCCTAAGAGGTCTAGCGATCGTTGCAAATAAATTCCAGTTTACAAGTCACTACAAGAAAAATGATTTTTAGTGGCAGGTATTAGTGGCGACTCCACTAATCTCCACAAAGGTTAGGGATTTAGCGGCCAATCTAGCAAATCGCAATAGAAAAGACACTATAGTGGTAACTTTACCTAGTCGCAACAAATATTTTTAGCTACAGGACAAAATTTTACTTTCCCGCTAAAAAAGAAAATTTTGGCTCCAAAAATTTGGCTCGTTGACTTTTGTAGAAATTTGATTGCCACTGTTATTTTCATTTTAAAGTTTTAAGGATAAATTAAAAGACAAATACTTTAGAAATATATAAAGTTATTTATTCTACTTTTTAAAGTTAAAAGAATCTGTTGTCAATTCTCAAAAATCTCTCACGCTCAAAAAGGAAGAGAACTCAAAAGTAGCCCTAACTTAAAAGGCTAGAGATCTGCTCAAGAGATCAATATGTAATCTCAAAACCCAAATGAAAATTCTCTCTTCAAAAAAGCCCTAAGCCAGAATACAAAATCGACAAATCCAAATGACCATTCTCACCCAAATGGCAATTTTTACCCTGTTGTGCTGAAGAACCCAACGAATGTGTGTTGCTTCTTTGATTTCCTTAGGTTTTACCAAAGAATATCAGTAAGATATTTCTTCTCAATCATATTTGTTGCTTGAGTTCAACTTTATTGTTGAAAAAAGATACTCATTTATATCAACCAACCCCTATTTTTATCTAGATTTGTCCGGTGTACAATCTGTAATATTCAAATTTATTATTATTAATTTTGGTTTCGATAACTGAATTTCACAAAGTATCAATTGCATTTCACACTGATTGAAAATTTTTATAATAATTTAGACTAAGCATCCTTACCATATATATATAAAAGGTTGATGTTTCCATGCTTTAAAAAGTTATTGCTTGTGAAACTTTAAAAGTTTATTGCTTGTAGGGTTTTAAAAGTTTTCCAGAAATACCTTTCTTTGTTTTACTTCTTCTCGCTCTTTTCGGCTAATTTTCTCTTCAAACTTACAGTTATTTTTGTAAATATGCGTATATTAATGATGTTCATCTTTATTTTTTGATAGCAAGGACAAGATACTTCAAGAACGAGGAAGTGAAGTTGCTCAAGGAGTAGTTTGAAGATATTTTTATGGTCTTTTTGTTTATCGTAGAAGACATTGGAGTATGTCTTGAAGACTATTCCTTTTTTGTTTGTGTCGTGAAATGGAAATGTATATACATTGACTACTTTTGACTGTGTAGACTTTTTAACAATTAAAAGACTAAAATTCTATTTTAAGAATTGTTATCGGATTGTACAAATATTTGTAGTTTTATATTTTTTTTTTTATGGAAAACTTGTGTTGTGACGAAAATTAAGAGCTTTCGTGATTGTAACCTACTGCAAATATAAAAAATATAATTAGTAGTGATATTTTGATGCCACAAAAAATGAAGATTTGGTGGAAATACCAAGTTGTCACTAAAATGTAATTTTTAGTAGCGACAAAAGTAGCTACCAAAGTCAGGCTTTGGTTGCACCCATAGTCACTGCCAATGATCTATGGTGATATGAGTCTCCACCAAAGGCTAGCATTTAGTGGTGATAGATTCTCTAAAGTGAATTCTAGTGGCAATCCAAAATAATTTTTGTGACGACAAATGTCGCCACAAAAGGTGGACCTTTTGTGAAGACCATTATAAGTCGCCACCAATAAGTATCTACCACTTAGTATAGTCAACGAACACTTGGTCGGCACGTCGTCGCCACGAAAAGTATTCTGCGGCGACAATTAAACTTTTTGTGGCGAATTTTGTCTCCATTAAAAGCCCTTTTTCTTGTAGTGAGTTCGGAGTCGAATCCCACAGGGAATTAATCTATTAATCACAACCACTAGTTTCGTAAGAATTCAAGTAATCAACCTTCAAAAATAATGGTTTGAGTGTTTATTATCTATGGGCAAGGTGAATAAAATGCAGTAATTTATAATTAACAACGCAAATATTGTAGACAAGATTGGAAAATCCTAGGGTTTTGATTCCCCTATTGTCGCAATCTCCCCCGCTATATTTTCTATAAATTCACCCAAGTACTCTACCGATCGTGAGTACTTTGGGTATCATAACTCTCTCTCAAGAAACTACCACAATTTACTAGACATATTCTCTTGAACTATGCTAGATGGCACTAATTCACCGCTCACTACGATTGCACCAAGTTTTCGTTATCTCTAATCCCGCCTTTAAACCTCCCGTATTAATCTCTCAAATACGGTAGGATTTTTTTTGTTCAACAACTACCTAAATACGTACTCTCTCTCGAGCAGTACACACTAAATATGCACAGTTTA
This sequence comes from Nicotiana knightiana, assembly GCA_005239525.1. Classification (NCBI taxonomy): domain Eukaryota; kingdom Viridiplantae; phylum Streptophyta; class Magnoliopsida; order Solanales; family Solanaceae; genus Nicotiana; species Nicotiana knightiana. The sequence continues at coordinate 20,673 of ML392121.1, forward strand.
TTGAGAGCTCTTTGATCAAGAACAATAATAATATAGTTGAACAAGCAGGGAAAAGCAAATGACAAATTTATATTAAACTCAATGGAAAAATCATCCTACAATAGGTTCTATCAAACCCTAGATGAGAATTTAGCTACTCATAATTATTTGCACAAATACAAGAGTAGAATTCATAGCAACGGAAAATAGGAAGAAAGAGGAAAAAACGTGAAGTTGAATCATTCTCCTTGCTCCAAGTGTGTTCTTGCCTCTCCAAAGTCTTCTCTCCCTTCAAAAAGTGGTTGACTTCATATTAATATGGTTTGGCATTGAGTTGGGGCGAATTTGGCTTCTCCTAATTCGGATTGGAAAAGCTGATTTTTTTTGCTATGGTCCCGGTCTGGAGAAGTGGACCTCGCTTCGCTGTCCGGGACTTTTCTGGTTTCTTCTGCTCTGGTCCAGGTCTGGTGAAGAGAACCTTGCTTCGTTTTCCGGGACTTTTCGCTTCAGTTCTTTTTTCTAATACCAATTTTTCTCCTATTTGATCATTTTTAGCATAAGTTTGTTCCTACACGTAATGAGCATATTTTCACTTCAAAAGTGGTGTGAAATCCCGCAACTCACACGAAAACTAACACACAAACACACTAAAAATATGCACTTTTCACCCTTTTATCACTACCTCAGGCTTAAACTTTTGCTCGTCCTTGAGCAACTTGAATAAGAACATAAGCAAGAAACACCTTTCAAAACATACCTAAGCATCACACCAATGATAATGGTTTATATCAACTCTTTGAACCCAACATATGCACTCTTCACACCTTTCCTCCAGTTTTAAATTCATGCCAAGATTATTTAAATATTCATGTGGCTCTTTCTAACATCCTCACCTCAAAACTTGACTCCAATGCATTGCACACTATGACTCGCTCCTTGTGCCAACTCAAAAATCAAGGTCTCTACCAATCCTTTGCAAATCATGTGCCCTCACCAAGAAACCATAGAGAAAGTAGTCAACACACTCAATATAAGTTCAAATATGTTTAAGGACTCTCAAATTGGAAGAATGTTCTCACTTTCACAGAGAAACTCTTATGCCACCCAAGTTCGTACCATAGGCTTACCCGTAGTGTAAGTCTTTACTAATTTAAGCTCGCAAAGTCTAAGATCAAGTAGGAATTTATAGGTTGTAATGTAGGATAAGGTACGAGTAGGATATATTTGAGAAAGTGGTGACTAACCCTCCGAAGTACTTTAATACACTACACTTCACTTCTAAACACCTTCTTGTCATGACCAATTCAATGTCTTGCCATGAAATCATACACATTTAAGCCCTTCTTAATTAAGCACGTCAATATATAGATATTGTCACGACCCAATTTTCCTCCGTAGGGTGTCGTGATGGCACCTAGTTTCTAAGACTAGGTAAGCTGATTACTAACAACGATTAAGCCAGCTCTTAACAATGATAAATTGAAACATAGTTTAATATAAGTGCCGAGATAAAACGAAATAAGCCTACGCGGAAATAATCATAATAACCTCCCAATGCTGGTAATGCAGAGTCACGAACTCTAGTTGAATACATGGAACAATCTCAAGGATCGAAATACAATAGTTCTCAAAAGGAAAAGTAACAGTACAATATAAGGAAGAGACTCCAAGGGACTGCGACGACCAAGCACCTCTACCTTGAATCCTCGCGATCAACAAGCTAACTTTGTTGGGTCCGATATCTCCAATACTTGGCTATGCACAAATATGTGCAGAAGTGTAGTATGAGTACACCACGAATAGTACCCAGTAAATATCAAGACTAACATCGATGGAGTAGTGAAGAGGTACAATCAAGACACTCACTAGACAAAATAACCTGTGCAGTATAGAAGTATAAAACTAATAATGGAAAGTAGGAATCAGTAAATGGCATCAAGAATCAACAAGTGATATAAACAGTAAATAAATAGAACATGGTAAAGTATCGTTCAAACCAAATAAGGAACACAAAGGACAACCAATTAATCAAGTTGTTCTCCACAAGTTTCACAAAAACATTCACTTCGTGATACTTTATCTCATACTCACAAGGCACGGGTCTCAACCCACCATCACATACTCATGGCACCTCGTGCACACATCTCGAATCAAAATCGCACGGACAACTCACGTGCCAAAATCACAAACCGCCCGACATAGTCACAGGCTCACAATCATAATCCGTCCGGCATAGTCACAAGCCCACAATAACAATCCGCCGGCATAGTCACATGCTCACAATCACAATCTTCCCGGCATAATCACATTCTCAATAGCAACATGAAATCGAATAATACAAGAACACATGGGCATGATCAATAAATGTCAAGTTTCATACTTCCGAGCTAGTATAAGTGGCATCCTACGGTGTATGGTTGTGTGAATGTCCTGCTGCATCCCAAGTCAACAAGTAATATTAAAGGCATTGAATAGCTAATCGAAATAAAAAATCAAGTCACGCAAGGTTTATGAAAAACACAAGGAAAAGCACACCATCACACGATAATCACCAATACAATGTCTCCAAACCATCACACCTCATCCCTGACGTTGCCACCCTTATCTCTCCAATAGCCACCCATATCACTCCGCCCAAACTATCATTAGCCACCCTTATCTCTCCTATATCCACCCATATTACTCCGTATAATAGCCATCCTTATCTCTCTGATGGCCACCCATGTCACTCTACCCGAACATTATCATTAGCCACCCTAATCTCTCCTACTGCACTCATATCACTCCGTATAATATCCACCATTATCGCTCTGCCCGTACAATAACACAATAGTCACCCATATCACTTTGTACATTCAACAACAGTGAGATGGCACCCTTGTGCCCCACATAACAACAACGGCGAAATGCCACCCTTAAACTCCGCATACAACAACGGTGAAATGCCACCCTTATACTCTGCATAACAATAACCAAAACGTACAACAAATCACATGTGCTATCATCACAACAACATAACATCAACTCGTATCACAAGTGCCCTAGGCCACAACCTTTCCAGAGATTCAATGATATCAATATATTCAACACAAATAGCCCACGGATCAACACAACGCATAAAGAATCTCAATAAGAACAAAATGAACGGAAAAGTAACTGAACAAGGAACAACACCCCCTTTAAACACCACTTCAATTAAAGTAAGTTAATGACTCTCGATAACTTCAATTACAATTAATTGTTTAAGGATAATCTCAATAGTTAAAGTATCTCCATGAATGGAAAACTTCAGATTCTAGTGTATGAATTAAGACAACACTAAAAGAGATGCTACGAGCTAGCACTACATCTAAAGGCATGAGAATAAATTGGCAAAAAGGGATATCATGTAACAATAATCTCAACGAAAAGCAATTCAACAATAAAAGAGATCACATAATGGTAAAAGTGGTAACAACTCCAAATAAAGCATATAAGAGCAAACTCGACAAGCAAAAAATGTGACATGTAACAACAATCCTAATAACGCATGTAATAGCAGACATGATGAAAAGAAGATATAACATGTGCTAACAAATTCCAAATAAGTACGTGAAAAATGCCTAAGAGTCTAGACCAGTCAATTTCCACATATAAGCCTGAGTATGTACTCGTCACCTCGCGTACACGGCTTTCACAAGATACAAATAGTACAAACGAATCAAATCCTAAGGGATAGTTCCCCCACAAAATGTTAGGCAAGATACTTACCTTAAAGAAGCTAGATCGATATTCTAAAATGACCTTCTCGAGTGAAACAATCTCCGGACAGCTCAAATCTAGCCAAAATACCTTAATATCATAAATAAAAACCAAAGGAAATAATTTCGGATAATAAAGTTTTGATCTTTAATGAAAACTAAAAAGTCAACCCCGGGACGGCACTTCGGAACCCGACAAAATTTACAAAATCCGAACACTCATTCCGATACGAGTCCAACCATACCAAAATTATCAAATACCGACATTAAATCATCCTTCAAATCATCATTTTTCATTTTTGAAATTTTATACAAAAGTTCTCATTTTCTCCCATTCAAATCACTAATTTAATGTTAAAAACAAAGATGGAATCACGAAATATAATCAAATTCGGATAAAGAACACTTACCCCAATCCAAATGTGAAAATTCCCTCAAAAATCACCCAAATTCGAGGTCTACAACTCAAGATATGATAAAAATGGTCAAACCCTCGAAATAGAGTTCTTTATATTTCTGCCCAGGTAACATGCATCGCGATCGCAAAGAAGATAATAATCAGCTGCCTAGGATGTGTTACGCGAACGCGAACGCGAAAAAGGAGATGTACACGTGATAAACCAAAGCCCTAAAGCTACGCGGACGTGATGACACTCCGCGAACACGAAGGCTAACACTCATGGCCTCCCACAACCTGGTCACTCACAATGCAATTGCGACTACAATACATGAACGTGATGAGGTAGCTTCCCAAAGGCACCTAATCACGACCTCTTCACTGCAAACGCAAAGAAGAAAATCTGCCAACCATAAGAACATGCTACGCGAACACAGCTTGAACCTCGCGATCGCGTATAAGAGAACACCAGATATTAGATCAGCAATCCAAAACGTGAGGAAATGGCCTGTAGCCCATCCGAAACACACATGGAGCCCCCGAGACCTCGCCGATCATACAACAAGTTCCATAACACAATGCAAACTTGATCGAGGCCTTAAATCACATCAAACAACATCAAAACACGAATCGCGCCTCAATCGAACTTAATGAACTTATGAACTTTCAACTTTTACAACTCGCGCCGAATCATATCAAATCAACCCAGAATGACGTTACATTTTGCATGCAAGTTTAAAATGACACAACAGAGCTATACCAACTCCCAGAATTGAAATTCGAACTCGATATCAATAAATTCAACTCCCCGTCAAACCTCTCAACCTTCCAAACCTTCAATCTTCCAATTTTTTGCCGAAATGCATCAAATTAACCTACGGACCTCCAAATCCAAATTAGGGCACATACCTAAGTCCAAAATCACCATACAAGGCTATTGTAATCATCAAAATAATACTTCGTAGTCGTCTACACAAAAGTCAAACTCCAGTCAACTCTTACCGCTTAAACTTCCTAAACAAGAATCACCCTTCTAAATCAATCCTGGATCATCCAAAAATTGAACTCAACCACACACACAAGTCATAATACACCATACAGAGTTACTCGAGACCTTACGCTACTGAACAGTTAATTCACAAAATGACCAATCGCGTCGTTACAAATACGTACTAGACCAAACAAAGATATATGAGGTGTTATTCCTTTTTGCATTTAAATTAATTTGGTATTTTTGGCTAGTACCTTTTTTTTGTTTATACACAAGTGCACCTTTTCGGCCTTTCTATTAGTCCATTCAAAAGCTACCCAACCTCTTTCTTTGTTCTTCTAGGTAGTTAAGTGCTTTTGGAGGTAAAGGTTCAACAAGATTTGACTAAGAACAAAGGGGATTTGTCTTGTAATGTGGTTCCCAAAGAAAAAGTCTACATGCTCAAAAGGGTTGACTACGGATAATACTAGTACTGGTAGACAAATAGGCTAAATGGTCAATCAAAGAAAGCCTATATCACTTCTCAAACTTACAAGACTTAATCATTTCACTTCGGCTCACACATGAGGCAAGTTATAAACTAGCAAGGACGACACATAGTACACCAAAATCTCACCTCACACAATACACATGACTCATTCAGGATGACTCAAACATGACTCTCCAGTTAAAGCAACTAGCACAATCATCATAAAATTTCAGGACACAAAATTAATCACACGAGTCAAAAAATGACCCTTGGTGTCAAAAGAAAGCTACACATATTGTCAAGGCATGTAATTATAGAGATCATAAAGAAAGTACTTAGTTCAAATTCTCTGTACTTAAGCCTCGATATAAATATGTCAAAAGCACAAATTACTCAAGCTTCTTCTGATTCCATTATTAGTTCAACCAAAAATCAAAATAAAAGAGAAAATAAATCTTTTTGTATTTTTCTTTAGATGTTTAGTACCTCAAGAAAACTGTCTAGGTAGTCCATCGTCAGGAAAAGTCCACAATTTTTTTACAAATTTTTAAAATCTACCTAAAAATACCCGGTTCAAGAAATGACATTCTCGGGAAAGAACTATGGTTTAAAGAAAACCCGGGACTAAGCCACTACAAAATAGCTACTACAACTATACAATTACAATGGCCATAAGTGTCATCATGAAATTCAAAATGTATCACTAGCAATTAAGCACATGCCACAAAAATTAAAATCTGATACCCCCACCCCACACTGAAGAATGTGAACTATCCTTAGTTGAACAATATCACAAAAATACAAATAAGCAAGATCAAAAGTAGAATGGGTGTCAAAAAATCCCTCAAAATCACTCGGGTCGTGGTGAGGACCAATAGTGAACCTCGGTCACAGCGGCTAGTCCTAGATCCTCTGCAATAGTGCCTTCAGTAAAACACTCAAATCAACTGTCTAGAGCCCCTCTACATCATTCTGATGGGCTGCGTCGAGGTGGAAAGTGGTGGCATGATAAAGGAGGGAGGGGTCTGTGCGTGTTTATATTTGAGCGAGAAAGAGAAAGAGAAAGGGTTCGAGAGAGATGATGTGCTTGTGCACGACCCGAAATTTCCACCTTGGGATTGTGATGGCGCCTAACATTTCACTTGCTAGGCAAGCCAACGTTAAATAATTTATCCATTTTCAACAGTTTAAATTAAACAATGAGAAATAACCGAAATAACTGTAACAATCCAAAGTAAAGTGCATGTTACGACCCGAAATCCCACCTTCAGGTCGTGATGGCGTCTAACGTTGAACCCGCTAGACAAGCCAACGTTACTGGATATTCTAATTTATTCCTTTGTTATTTAGCATTTGAAAAGTGAAATACAAGAACAATAGAAATACGTATGTGGAAGATAAGAAATTCAACAACTTAAATAATACATCTCACAAAAACTTCCTTAAACATACCCCCAGAACTGGTGTCACAATTTTACGGACAGTCTAAGATTTACTAAAAACATATGTCTGAAATAAACAAGTGTAGCTGTCTAGAAATACAAGATAAGACAGAAGGAAGAAAATATATGGTGACGCCAAGGCCTGCGGACGCCTGTAGGCCTACCTCAGTGTCACCTGTGGACTGAAGAATACTCCCTCGATCACTGTCCACTGGGACCGGTACCGTAATATGCGCAACATAAAGAAGTGCAGGTGTAGCATCAGTATAACCGACCCCATGTACTGAGCAAGTGCCGAGCCTAACCTCGGTGAAGTAGTGACGAGGCTAGGACACGACAAATAATAAACACCTGTGCAATTCAATAATATATAATAGAAATAACGGAAGGAAGTAAACAGTTAAGTACAAATACGGGAAAAACATGCCAGGGTACAAAGGGGAAAACACTCATTGAGTAACAGAACATGACAACCGTCTAGTATCAAAATAACAACATAGAACAAACAAGTGCACGGCATCACCCTTCGTGCTTTACTCTCGTTCTCACCAAAACAAGTGCACGACATCACCCTTCGTGCTTTACTCTCATTCTCACCAAAACAAGTGCACGCCATCAGCCTTCATGCTTTTACCTCACAATATCATGGCACAGCATTATCCTTTGTGCATTATCTCTCATATCATGGAACGTCATCACCCTTCGTGCTTTCAAGATCACAATATTGGCACGGCATTAACCTTCGTGCTTTTAAATATAAATCATGGCACGGCATCACCGTTCGTGCTTTACACTCTTCCTAACCCAACAATAACCAGAACAACAATTTGGCAAGGAAGAACCGCAATACACACCATAATTTACAACATCCCGACAAGGGAACAATAACAGAGATATCACCGTCCCGGTAAGGGACACAGCTCTAACCAATCTCAATGGAAGTAAAACATAACCAAATGATCCTCAACCGAACAACTAATCAACAGTGTTCACAACCAAGTATTTCCAACAATTGAATAATCTCCAAAATGAAATATACTTCACAACATAGTGGATATCGAAGAAGAACACATATACTATAATTTATGACTCACGGGCATGCTTGACGACAAGGTATAGGTACTCGTCACCTCATCTATACATTGAACATGATAATAACACGTAGCACATATGACTCAACACCTATTCCCTCAAGCTAAGATTAGGCCAAACACTTACCTCGGCTCCAAGAATGCAAATCAAGCCTCTACCACCGCTTTTCCTTTTGAACCCGACTCCAAAACAATCGTATCTATAAATAATCGACTCAATAATATCAATAAATGCTAAACAATTCAATTCCAATGCTTAAATATAGATTTCCCAACATTCTTTCAAAAATTCCAAAATTCGACCCCGGGCCTGCTTGGTCGAAACACGAGGTTCGGACCAAAACCCGTCCACCCATTCCCCCACGAGACCGAATATACAATTTGTTTTGAAATCCGACCACAAAACGAGGTCAAATTCCCAGAAATTCGAAAAGCCCTAACTCTACCCAAAAACCCAATTTTCTACCTTTAATTCCATGATTTTAGGCCTAGAATCTAATATATGTTGATGAAAATGGAAGAAAACGAGGTTATAATTACTTACCTAAGAGGCTATGGTAATGGAGCTCTTCAAAGGTCGTCTATGGGGTTTGGGGAAGAAAAGGGTTTATTTTCAAATTTTGCAAAATCCCGTAATGAAACATTCTGTTTTTGACACTTGAAATAACTGGGTGAAAATGACCTATGCGGTCGCGGAGAAGGAGTTTTGATCGCATAGAGGACAGTCTACTTAAACTACGCGATCGCGGACTACCTATTGCGATCGCAGAGCTCTACAGACCCCACCCTACGCGATCGTAGTCCATAAGGTGCGGTCGCACTGAACAACGGACCAGCCCCTCCCCCAGCTCACCTACACACATGTGCAGTCGCATGCCCCCTTGTGCGATCGCATAAGGTAACTGACCCCTCCCCCCTCTCAAAGTTATGCGATCGCAGCTATACCTATGTGATCGCATAGAGTAAAACACCAGACACCAGAAAAATCCTTTTACACCAGAAATTTCCTAAGTTTTCACCCCGACACCTACCCGAAACTCACCCGAGCCCTCGGGGCTCAAAACCAAATATACACACAACCTCAAAATCGTACCATAGACTTATTCAAGTAATCAAAACACCAAAATAACATCATAAACATCAAATTAAACCTCAAAAACAATGAAATTCCTTTCAACTTCCAAAACTTCTAATTTGTTTCCATTTTTTATCCGACTCACGTCAAACCAAGTCCGTTTCTCACCAAATTTCACAGATAACACATATAAGACATATTGAACCTGTTCCGGGCTCCGAAACCATAATACGGGCCTGGTCTAACAGGTTTCACATCAAATCTCATTTTCAAAAACCTTTATATTTTTCAAAAAACAATTTTTTTCAAAAATTCATTTCTCGGACTTGGCACCTCGGAATTCGATTCCGGGCATACGCCCAAGTCCCATATTTTCCTACGGACCCTCCGGGACTGTCAAATTAGGGGTCCGGGTCCGTTTACCAAAAATGTGGACCAAAGTCAACTTTATTCAAATTTCAACACAAAATATCATTTTTATCAATTTTTCACATAACAGCTTCCCGGCTATACGCCTGGGCTACGCATGCAAATCGAGGTGAGATATAAGAAGGCTTTCATGGCCTCGGAACACAGATTTAGCTAAAATTACATGGGAAGACCTTTTGGGTCATCACAATCTCCACCTCTAAAACAACCATTCGTCCTCGAACGGACATAGGAAGGTAACTGAATCGGGGAAAAGATGGGGATAATGGCTCTGTATATCGGACTTGGACTCCCAGGTAGTTGCCTCAATAGGCTGACCTCTCCATTGAACATGAATCGAAGGATAACTCTTCGATCTCAACTGACAAACTTGCTGAGCTAATATGGCTACCGGCTCCTCGTCATAAGTCAAATCCTAGTCCAACTGGACACCTCTGAAATCAAGTACATGAGAGGGATCGACAATATACCTCTGAAGCATAAATACATGAAACACCGGGTGTACGACTGATAGACTAGGTGGCAAAGCAAGTTTGTAGGCCACCTCTCCCACCTTGTCCAGAATCTCATATGAACCAATGAACCTAGGGATCAACTTGCCCTTCTTTCTGAACCTCATCACGCCCTTCATGGGCGACACCCGAAGAAATACCCGGTCTGACCTCCACCTCTGGCACCTCGACCTCCACCCTTAGCTGGCGGAGGCACCTGGTGTGTAAAGCATAGTACGAGAACCCGGATGTTGAGAACTACCAGAAGCTCGGGGACAATACCTAGAAATGTGCCTTGGATCACCACAAGAGTAACAAGCCTCTGCAGCTGAGGATGATGGCCCTGAAACTGTCCCTGTCGACCAGAATAACCACCCTGGAATCTCTGAAGCGACGATGAACTGATAGGAGCTGATGGTGCACTGCGGGATACCTGAAGCGCTGACTGGAATGGCCTAGGAGGATGACCTCTGCCAAAGGAATCTCTGCTTCCAGATGAGGCACCTCTGACAACTGCCCTGCAATAAGACCATCTCAATACGTCTGGCCACATTGGCCGCCTCCTGGAATGAAATATTAATACCTGTCTCTCTGGCCATCTGAAGTCTAATAGGCTGAGCTAGACCCTCAATAAACCTCCTCACCCTCTCACGATCAGTGGGGAATATCATGATAGCATGTCGGGCCATAGTAATGAACCTGGTCTCATACTGTGTAACAGTCATAGATCCCTGCTGGAGGCGCTCAAACTGCCTCCGAAGACCCTCTCTCTGAGTAACTGGTAGAAACTTCTCCAAGAATAACTTGGAGAACTGAGCCCAAGTAAAGGACGAAGACCCAGCTGGTCTGGTCAAACAGAAATCCCTCCACCAAGTCTTGGCAGTACCAGAAAAATGGAAGGTAGCAAAATCAACTCTATTGGACTCCACAATGCCCATGTTCCGAAGAACCTCATAGCAATTGTCCAACAAATCCTGGGGATCCTCCGATGGTGCACCAGTAAATATATTAGAAAATAGCTTGGTGAATCGGACCAACCTCCACAAAGCATCGGCAGACATGGCTGCCCCCTCAACTGTCTGTGCCACAAAACCCGGCTGAGCTGCTCCAGCTGTCTGAGGTGCTGGAGTCCGGAACTAAGGAGCTAGCTACTCTGGTGTGCGGGTAGCAGGAGTCTGGGTCCCTCCCCCAGCTTGAGAGACGGCTGGTGCAGTAGGAAGAAGACCGGCCTGAGCCACGCTCTCCATAAGGCCCACCAAACGGACCAAAGTGTCCTGAAGAACCGGGGTGGCAATGAACCCCTCTGGGACCTGAGCTGGTCCAACTGGAACTGCATGAGCAGGAATCTCACCGCCAAAGTCTATATGAGGGTTCTCTACTGGTGCTGCTGCTCTGGGCTGAGCCCTGGCTCTGCCTGGGCCTCTAGCACGGCCTCGGCCTCGGCCTCGACCCCTCGTAGGAGCTACAACAAGAGGATCGGGCTGCTGATCGGTAGATGAGGAAGCACGCATTCTCGCCATCTGCGAGAGAATAGAATAGAAAATCAATTAGCATTTAGAATTCAAACCGCACGACAGAGAAGAAGAAATGTAAAGTTAGTCCTAACCTTGCTGCCTCTGGGGGATAAGTATAGACGTCTAAGTACCGATCCCTCAGACTCTATAAGTTTGTCCGTGAATTGTGAGACCTAGGTAACCTAGTGCTCTGATACCAACTTGGCATGACCCGAAATCCCATCTTCAGGCCGTGATGGCGTCTAACGTTGAACCCGCTAGACAAGCCAACGTTATTGGATATTCTGATTTATTCCTTTGTTATTTAGCATTTAAAAGGTGAAATACAAGAACAATAGAAATAAGTATGCGGAAGATAAGAAATTCAACAACTTAAATAATACATCTCACAAAAACTTCCTTAAACATACCCCCAGAACTGGTGTCACAATTTCACGGACAGTCTAAGATTTACTAAAAACATATGTCTGAAATAAACTAGTGTAGCTGTCTAGAAATACACGATAAGACAGAAGGAAGAAAATATATGGTGACGCCAAGGCCTGCGGACGCCTGCAGAACTCCCTCAGTGTCACCTGTGAACTGAAGAATATTCCCTCGATCAGTGTCCACCGGGTCCGGTATCGTAATCTGCACAACATAAAGAAGTGCAGGTGTAGCATCAGTATAACCGATCCCATGTACTGAGCAAGTGCCGAGTCTAACCTCGGTGAAGTAGTGACGAGTCTAGGACACAAGAAATAATAAACACCTGTGCAATTCAATAATATATAATAGAAATAACGGAAGGAAGTAAACAATTAAGTACAAATACGGGAAAAACATGCCAGGGTACAAAGGGGAAAACACTCATTGAGTAACAGAACATGACAACCGTCTAGTATCAAAATAACAACAGAGAACAAACAAGTGCACGGCATCACCCTTCGTGCTTTACTCTCGTTCTCACCAAAACAAGTGCACGACATCACCCTTCGGGCTTTACTCTCATTCTCACCAAAACAAGTGCACAGCATCACCCTTCGTGCTTTTACCTCACAATATCATGGCACGACATTATCCTTCGTGCATTATCTCTCATATCATGGCACGTCATCACCCTTCGTGCTTTTAGGATCACAATATTGGCACGGCATTAACCTTCGTGCTTTTAAATATAAATCATGGCACGGCATCACCTTTCGTGCTTTACACTCTTCCTCACCCAACAATAACCAGAACAATAATTTGTCAAGGAAGAACCGCAATACAAACCATGATTTACAACATTCCGGCAAGGGAACAATAACAGAAATATCACCGTCCCGGCAAGGGACACAACTCTAACCAATCTCAATGAAAGTACAACATAACCAAATGATCCTCAACCGAACAACTAATCAGTAGTGTTCACAACCAAGTATTTCCAACAATTGAATAATCTCCAAAATGAAATATACTTCACAACACAGTGGATATCGAAGAAGAACACGCATACTATAAGTTATGACTCACGGGCATGCTTGACGACAAGGTATAGGTACTCGTCACCTCACTTATAAATTGAACATGATAATAACACGTAGAACATATGGCTCAACACCTATTCCCTCAAGCTAAGATTAGGCCAAACACTTACCTCGGCTCAAAGAATGCAAATCAAGTCTCTACCACCGCTTTTCCTTTTGAATCCGACTCTAAAACAATCCTATCTATAGATAATCGACTAAGTTATAACCATAAATCCTAAACAATTCAATTCCAATGCTTAAATATAGATTTCCCAACATTCTTCCAAAAATTCCAAAATTCGACCCCGGGCCCGCTTGGTCGAAATACGAGGTTCAGACCAAAACTCGTTCACCCATTCCCCCACGAGCCCGTTTTTATACAATTTGTTTTGAAATCCGACCCCAGAATGAGGTCAAATTCCAAAAAAATCGAAAAACTCTAACTCTACCAAAAAACCCAATTTTCTACCTTTAATACCATGATTTTAGGTCTAGAATATAATAGATGTCTATGAAAATGGAAGAAAACGAGGTTATAATTACTTACCTAAGAGGCTATGGCGATGGAGCTCTTCAAAGGTCGTCTATGAGGTTTGGGGAAGAAGAGGGTTTATGAAATTTTAACTGGGTGAAAATGACCTATGCGATCGCGGATAAAGAGATGTGATCGCATAGAAGACAGTCTACTTAAACTAGGCGATCTTGGACTACCTATTGCGATCGCAGAGCTCTACAAACACCAACCTACGCGACCGAAGTCCATAAGGTGCGGTCGCACTGAACAACGGACCAGACCCCCCCCCCCCCCGCCCCCCCACCCACCTCCGCGGT
>ML392121.1:35518-70963 GCA_005239525.1 Nicotiana knightiana
CCCAGCTCACCTACACACTTGTGCGGTTGCATGCCCCCCTGTGCGATCACATAAGGTAACTGACCCCTCCCCCCTCTCAAATCTATGCGATCGCAGCTATACCTATGCGATCGCATAGAGTAAAACACCAGACACCAGAAAAATCCTTTTACACCAGAAATTTTCCTAAGTTTTCACCCCGACATCTACCCGAAACTCACGCGAGCCCTCGGGGCTCAAAACCAAATATACACACAACCTCAAAAACATACCACAGACTTATTCAAGTAATCAAAACACCAAAATAACATCATAAACATCGAATTAAACTTCAAAATCAATGAAAATCCTTTACACTTCCAAAACTTCTAATTTTTTCCATTTTTTATCCGAACCAAGTCAAACCAAGTCCGTTTCTTACCAAATTTCACAGATAACACATATAAGACACATTGAACCTGTATCGGGATTTGGAACCATAGTACGGGCCTAGTTTCACAGGTTTCACATCAAATTTCATTTTCAAAAAACCTTTATATTTTTCAGAAAACAATTTTCTTCAAATTCATTTATCGGACTTGGCACCGGAATTCGATTCCGGACATACGTCCAAGTCCCATATTTTCCAACGGACCCTCCGGGACCGTCAAATCATGGGTCCAGGTCCGTTTACAAAAAATGTTGACCAAAGTCAACTTTATTCAAATTTCAACACAAAATATCATTTTTATCAATTTTTCACATAACGGCTTCCGGCTATACGCCCGGGCTGCATACGTAAATCGAGGTGAGATATAAGGAGGCTTTCATGGCCTCGAAACACAGATTTAGCTAAAATTACACGGGATGACCTTTTGGGTCATCACAGTGCGGAAACTATAACAACTAAAATATCTTATACAACCCTGGACCCGATCTCACAAGTGCATGAGCTACTAGAATAGTACAAATAAGGGTCTGGATAAAATGTAAAGTTGTCTGAAGGAAAGTCCACAGCTAAATTAAAGGAGAGGGGACTCTAGGAGTTGCGGACGCTGAGCAGCTGTACCTCAAGTCTCCATAAAGATGTCCAATCCGAGCATGCTAATATCCGCGGCTAGGACCTACTCTAAAATATGCACAAGAAGTACAGAGTGTAGTATAAGTACAATCGACCTCATGTACTCTGTAAGTGCCGAGCCTAACCTCGACGAAGTAGTAATGAGGCTAAGATAGGTCACTCACACTACAACATGTACGTAGTGTATAATAAAGACAAGAAAGGTAAATACGAAACAAAATAAGACAGCTAACTGAAGATAATAGTTAAAGCCTCAAGAAATAAACCAGTAATGATCAGAATCACCGATCATTAGAGTTTCAAATGAAAATACCAGAAAAGCCAACATAGCTCAAGGAAATAGAAATACATAGGTTGTTGCGGCGCGCAACCCGATCCCACTATATAATAAAATCGGTATCACAATTCACCTTTATTTCACCGTATCAATCCAAGCTTATTTCATCTGTTGCGGCGTGCAACCTGATCCCACCATATAAGTACAAATTCACTCTTATTCCTCCATGTCATTCCACCCTTATTTCACCTGTTGCAGCGTGCAACCTGGTCCCACTATATTATTATAATTATTCACTGAGTACAATTATATCCATATTGTAAATCGCAGGAACCTCCAAAACTGATGAATATAAAGCTGAAACAGAAAGGAAACCTTGTACCAACTTAGAAATTCACATATGAAATACTACACGGCAAGACAAGTCCAGTAAATGACAATTAGAAGGTACAAGTACGTCAATTAAGGTAAATAACAGCAAGTCATGAAAGTATGAAGAAGTATAACATTTTTACAGGAGAAACAATGATTAACAAGTAGCATTTGAAACATGAGAGGCATTTAGGGCACATAACAGTTAAAGCAGGGAAGGAGATAATAAAGGAAAAGGCGGAAAAATTAGGGAAACAGGTAATTTGGCAGCGTATAAGCACTCGTCGCCTCGAATATACGTTGCAACATGTGAAATTCACATAGCACATAGTCCGAGGGTTCCTAATTTCCTCAAATCAAGGTTAAACTCAACAATTACCTCACTTCGCAGTCAACTCAGAGCTCTACCGGGGCTTTCCCCTAGAATTCGCCTCCAAACCACTCGGATCTAACTACAATTGACTTAATAATATTAAATATTTCTAAAGGAATCAATTAAAATACATCAATTTAGAATTCTCACACTTTCCCCAAAAAGTCAAAAATTAACCCCGGGCCCGTTTGGTCCAAACCCAAAATTCGGACCAGAACCAGATTACCCGGTCATCTCCGAGCACGGTTATGAAATTTGTTTCGAAATCCGACCTCAATTTGAGATCTAAATTCCAATTCTACAAAAATCTTTAATTATACCCGAAACCCCAATTTCCACCATGAAAATCCTAGATTTTAGGTTGAAATCTTATGAAATTTAATGGGTAATTTAAAGAAAGTAGGTTAGAATCATTTACCAACAAATTGGGGAAGAGATTCTTGGGAGAATCGCCTTTTAAGGTTTTCTAGCTTTGAAATTTTGAAAGAATGAACAAAATCCCATTTTTGGGACTGTTTTAATCACTAGCGTCAGGTGTTCATCGCATTCGAATGAAACCTGACACGTTCGCGAAGAGCAAAGCCTCATTGGCTTACGCGGTCGCGAGAGACTCCACATGTTCACGAAGGTTTAGCGCGCCTAACCTCCGCGTTCGCGAGACTAGACTCGCGTTCGCATTGAGTCACGTCCAATTCCCAGCCCCTACCTCACTAAACTACGCGTTCGCGTAGAGCAGGCCCCCTTGTGCTCTGCGTTCGCGACCATGGTTCCGCGTTCGCGTAGAACAAAATCCTCCCCCAACCCTAATCCCCTTCGCGGTCGCGAAACACAACTCATCTGAAACCAGCAGAAGTGAAAAAACCAGCAAACTTTCTAATTTCAAAAGGTGCATAGGCTATCCGAAACTTACCAGAGCCCTCGGGGTTCCCAATCAAATATGCACACAAGTCTAAAACTATGATAAGAACTCGCTCGTACGATTGAAAAACCAAAAAAACTCCTAGCAGTACGAATCGGACACCAAACCAAATGAAATTTTCAAGAAAACTTTAGAATTTCTATTTTAACAACCGGACGTCCGAATCCCGTCAAACCAACTCCGTTTATCACCAAATTTGACAGACAAGTCATAAATATAGTAATGGACCTATACCGAATTTTGGAACAAAAATACGGACCCGATATCAATAAATTTAAGCATTGGTTAATTATTTAAAATCACTAAACCTTTAAACTTTCAATTTTTGACAAAAAGCGATAACTCGAGTTAGGGACCTCCGACTTCGATTCCGATAATACACCCAAGTCCCAAATCACGAGACGACCCATCGGGACAATCAAAACACAGATCTGTGTCCGTTTGCTCAAACTATTGACCGAAGTCAACTCAAATAGATTTCAAAGACAAAATTTCTTATTTATCAATTTTTAACATAAAACCTTTCGAAAAAACTCGGATTGTGCACGCAAATTGAGGAAAGCTTAAAGGAGCTAATGGAGGCTTCAAAACACAGAATTAAGGTCTAAAGTTGTAGATGACCTATTGGGTCATCACAACTTGTGTTTTCAGTTGTATCCAGTTCCGGTCTCGCGAAGCCAAGGGTACTTGGCCGCCACTTTATTTTTTTTATCTCTCTTTTGGTCCCGGTCTCATGAAGCCATGGGCACTTTTCTGCCCATTCTATTTTCTACTCTCTTTCGGTCCCAATCTGGTTTGAACATTGCTTCCTTGTCCGGGACATTTTTTGTTTCTTATGCTCTGGTCCCAGTATGGCGAAGTGAACCTTGCTTTACAGTCCGGGACTTTTCTCTTCAGTTCCCTTTTTTCACTAATTTTTCTCCTATTTGATCATTTTTCGCATAAGTTAAATATAAGAAACACGTAATGAGCATATTTTTACTTCAAAAGCGGTGTGAACTCCCGCAACTCCTACGAGAACTAACACATAAGCATACTCTGAACATGCATTTTTCACCCTTTATCAATTTTTAATTTTAAACTTTAAATAATTAACTATTCAAATTTTAGTTTTTCTATTTGCTTATTTTGTTGCACTGTTTCTTTAGTATTTTAAGATTAAAATTTACTATGTTCCTATAAATTATGTCCATCCGTACTGAGATAGTTAGTAAGATTTGATTGTTGAATGTTTTATTAGTTACTCCTTCTAAATTATGACTTAGAGAATTGAGATCATTCATTGGTATTTTCACATACCAAAAAAGTTTTATTTTTAATTTAATCTCTCTTTTCTTAAACATAAAAATTCAGTTACTTTTTCTTAACAATATGATCACGATTTTGTACAATATAATATGAGATTTGGATGTTTTAGATCCTTATCGATTAAACCGATAACTGAACTGATAAGGATCGATACCTAATAACCAATATCTTATTAATTCGATTACTGATTTAATATATTTATAAATTGATAACCGATATGCCGAACATATAACATTTATAACTGAACCGAACCGATAGATATCCTCCCCTATCTACTCCTATGGTTTATCTCTTTTTATTTCACTGGAGTTTTCTTATTACGAGAATAATATAGTGTTTAAGTTTCTAGAATCCTTTATTTCAAGTGAATAAAATATTTAGGGACACCTAACAAAAAAAAAAGGAAGATCAAACTTGTGTGAAGGTTTGGAAGATATGGTTTAACTTCAAATGGGTTAGGAAAAAGAATTCCTTAAATTTGAAACTTTAGCACTTGACATGTACTTTCAGTTTTCATTAACCAAATACTTTTATATTTGTTGAATTTGATATATTTAAATCGTTAAAAGAATAAAGTACTTCTTAATTTTATTATATATTTTACTAAAATAAAAACGAAAAATTTAATTATAGTCTTTTATAACAAATATTCAAAATTATTTATTTGCTTAAATATTTAAGAAATTTATCTTGAATCCTAGTTTAGTAAATTTAATCAGGCAAAAACTTCAACTGCAATCCTAGTTTAGTCTCCTTTACTGAAACTTGTTACAATCGTTCCAGCTTGTGGAATATTAGTGTGAGGAATCGCATGTAGCGTTTCGCTTGGCGTATTTTAGTGAATTCATGAAGTATTTGATATTTGGCCAATGAAGACCTCTAAATATCAGTCTTCTCAAATTTATATTGGAAAATTTCAAATGAAAACTACAAGTAACTGACATAATTTTCTTCTATCAAGTTTCATTTGGAATTTTTAATATTTTCACGTGGAAGTTATTTATGGGATGAGATTTTTTCTCCCACCAATTTGCATTGAATTGTGATCTATTACATGTGGAAGGTATATATGTATGAGCATGTGTAACATGTTAAATTAATTATTAAGAATTATAACATATATATATATATATATATATATATATATATGTCTTCACTCTGTCACCCGACTCCTATTTGGCCATTATAATATAAAGATGTAGCATTATATATATTCTAGAAGTTGAATAAAATGCATCTATGCTTTTAACAAGTAATTTATAGCATATACGTGTATTTAGATTGATAAATAATATTTACTATGAAATTATATAAATGTTGTAAGATAGATGCTATTTTGGACCTCTCATATTAACAAAACATTTCCAAATGCAATAAGGAACACGATTTTTCTTGTTCTAGCTAGTGGTCACCTAGACTAGTTCATACCAATTTTGGCTGTTTCTTTACTTTTTCTGAGATTTGAATCACGAATTTAAGAACTGCTTTGACCACCCTGAGTTGGGTGATAAGATATATGAAAGAAAAAAAAATTTTAGTTTGTTGACTACCAACTTATGCTTGGGTTCTATCATGCAAAGTTTTTCTTTTCTTATTTTAGTTCAACTTACTGGCCAAATTAACTCGAGTTTAACCCATATAAACTAATTTGGGCATTTGGTCGTGGAATAAGTTATCCGAAATTATATTTATGATGACATTATAATACATGGATTAAATGGTGACGCGATTATTTAGTGTTGTATCTAATTTTCAAATCCTTATTTCTTATTCTCCCAGCCAAATGTCGCCTTAAAACAGTGGCGGACTCAGACTTTTGTACAAGAGGGTATAGAAATATACTTAAGTCCTTAAAATTAATCGACAATAAAAGTGATATTTAGCTAGCAAACAAATAGGGTTTACCTAGTGCTCTTTATTTTGGTTCTAACAACACCTTGAAGAAAATTTGAGCATATATATATATATATATATATATATGATTTAGGTATATATAACAACATATTTATTTACCTTTACAATTTAATAAGTTATTAACCTTCAGAAAATTTTAACTGTAAGGAACGTAAGCTTGATCTTTATTATAATACTAAACTCTATTTATTTATTTAATTTAATTTAACTTCTTATAAGTTAAATTATGTTATAAATACACGTTTTGTAAGAACATCATGAAATGTATGTTTGATAAAATAAATTAATTTTTATAAATATAATGCCATAATATTATTAAAATGTTTGACAAAACTAATCTATTAATTCTAACTAAAAAATGAATAACATGAAATGTGAAATAACAATTATAACACAATTTCAAAATTCAAAAATAGTTTAACATATGTCAAATTCAAACATAATAAAAATAAATTCCAATACAACTTAAGATTATAAAACATAATAAGTTTGTAACCTCATTCAACAACAAAATTCTACTTTAAGGGCATCACACATTGTATGCGAAATTTGTTATTGACTCATTATTTCTAATATTAGGAGGTGTAGTTTCAAAAATTATAATAATAACGCAGTTACGCAAAAGGAAGAAAATAAAATAAATAAGAAATAAAATATACGACCAATTACACGGAATCACAAGAAGTAAAGGTAGAGAAATAAAAGATAAATAATGTACAAGGAAAAATATTTTTTTAAAATTAAAAAGTAAAAATAAATAAAAATAACATAAAATAAAATAAATTAAAAAGTAACATTGTAATTATATGATGTAATTGCTACCAATTCTTACCTCCCCTTGAGAATTGGAGAATTTAATTACACCTAATTCTATGCTGATAAAGTAATTATTTGGCCAAATAAATATGACCAACTGTATAATTGCCCTTAAGTATCTGTTTGGACATAAAATTTGATGGAAGATTTTTTAAAATTTATTTTACTTTTTTTCGAAATCAGCGTTGGCTCATAAAATTTTCAATTTTCACTTGAAGATGCATTTTGGAAATTTTCGTAAATTTGAAAAACTGCAAAAATCAATTTTTCAAAATTTTCACTCAAATCACTCACAAAACTTAAAAAACAACCCAAACTAAAATTTATATCCAAACACAATTTTAAATTTCAAATATAATTTTCACTATTTTTTCGAATTTTACAATTCTTATGTCCAAACGCCTACTTAAATTCAATTTTAGATGGCTTTCCAAACAGGCTCCAAATGTTGTGAGATGCCATCTTGGACCTCTCATAACTTTTCTGTTTCAATCATTGCGTCGGCGTGTCTCTCAGTGCAAGTAAAAGAGGGGGGACATAAGACATAGAGCACAAACAATGGAAGTCCAAGTCTCAATAAAGTTTGAACAGGTTTTGATTGTTCCATTTCAAGAAGATGCGGCTTCCACGAAAACGACATGCTAGTAGCTTGTAGCTAGTGCTCTACTCCCTTTGTATTTTTTGGTTTCTTACTTAGATATTAGGAGCCCGTTTGAACATAAGTAAAATTTTCATTTTTTTTTGAAATTGGTGTTTAGCCATAAAATTTTTTATTTTCACTTGAAGATTAATTTTGAAATTTTTCGAAAATTTGAAAAACTTCAAAATGTCATTTTTTAAAATTTTCACTCAGATCACTTATAAAAAAATTCAAAAACAACCCACAATTATATTCATGTCCAAACACAACTCTAATTTTTAAATATCATTTTTCACTTGAATCTTTTTTACTTTTTTTTTTTTTTTTGGAATTTTACAATTCTTATGTCCAAACGCCCACTAAAACTCTATGCACTAAATTATCTATTATATAAGCAAGGACGGACAAATAGCCCCTATCCTGCCCCCACCATCTTAATACATTGTCACGACCATAAATTTTCACTCTCGAGACCGTGATGACGCATAACATTCCACTTGTCAGGCAAGCCAACGTTTGATTAGTTTTAAGCCATTTTTTAAACAAATCAAATTTAACTAATGGCAATTTCTGAAATAGCTGAGATAAAACTGAAATAAAATGCGAAAAATCATAACAACTGAAATATCTAAATACATCCCTGAATCTAGTGTCCCAAGTGCATGAGCTACTAGAATAATAGAGATAAAGGCTTGAATGAAAGTAAAGTTGTCTGAAAGAAAATACACAACTAAGATAAGGTAGAAGGAGACTTCAGGACTGCGAACACTGAGCAGCTGTACCTCAAGTCTCTGTACTAATAGTCAACCCGAGCAATCTACTGATCACTGTTGGGATCGACTTTAAAATCTGCACAAAAAGTGCAGAGTGTAGTATGAGTACACTAACCCCATGTACTCTGTAAGTGTCGAGCCTAACTTTGACGAAGTAGTGACAAGGCTAAGGCGGGTCACCTACAATATAGTTTGTACGCAGTATAACAGGAAAGAAAAATGTGAAAACGAAATGAAGCAGTTAACTCATGAAAATAACTCAATCCTCGAAGGAAAATCAGTAAATACCAGAAATACCAATATTTTGAGTCTCGTACGAAAGTACTGAAGCCAACGCAATAAAATAAGGAATATAAAACACATAAATTGGTGTGGCGCGCAACCCGATCCCAGCATACAATACTATCCTCCATTATTCCACATATAAATATCAATAATAAAATATATGTTGTGGCGCGTAACCCGAATCCACCATATAATCAGAGTCAATATCATAGTTCACCCTTATTTCACCATATCAATCCACTATTATTTTACCGGTTGCGGCGCGCAACTCGATCTCGCCGTATTAATATAAATCCTCCCTTATTCCTCATGTTGCGGCGTGCAATCCGATCCAAAAATAAATCAATGAGCGAAATAAATTTAATAACTCGAATCACAAGAATCTCTACAATTAACAAATACGAAAGCTACAAATCAAGAAGGAATCTCGTACCAAATTATGAAGAGCTACAATTAATATTGAGCAACAAGGCAAGTCAAATATATGATAGTTTAAGGGTACACGTAAGACAATTAAGGCAAGCATCAATTAAGCATGGGAGTATGAAAGAGGTTAACATTTATAATGTGAGAATAATAAAAGACAAGTAGTACGTTAAGGCATATGAAGCAATTAAGGTATGTAACAATTAAGACACAGAATGCTATAATTAATGAAATACGGGTAGACATGGAAACAATTAATTGATAGTGTATAGATACTCGTCACCTCACATATACGCCTCTACTCATGAAATTCACATAGAACATAGCTCACAAGTTCCTAATTCCCTCAAACCAAGGTTAGACCCGACATTTACCTCATTACGCAATCAACTCAAGGTTCAACCATGGCCTTGCCTTTCGAACAAGCCTCCCAACCAACTAAATCTAGCAAATCATTAACCAAACGATTCAAAATAAGCTTTAGAAACTACCCACGAATGAAAGAGGTTAAAAATAAGTCAACCCCGGAGTTGCTTGGTCAAAAACCGAGGTTCGGACCAAAAACCGATCACCCATTCATCCCCAAGGCCGGTTATTAATTCAATTTGAAATCCGACCTCAATTCGAGGTCTAAATTCCAATTTTACAAAAATTCCTAATTATACCCAAAGCCCTAATTTCTACTATGAAAATCTTAGATTTGATGTTGAAATCTTGTGAAATATAATGGTAATTGAAAGAAAGTAGATTAGAGTCACTCACCAATGAATTTAGGAAGAAAAACTCTTGGAAAAATTGCCTCTAATGTGTTTAGAGTTGAGAATTTGAAAGAAATGAGCTAATTTCCGTTTTTCCTTCTTTTGTCCAGGTGCAGATCGCAATTGCGACCTAGGGTTCGTAATTGCGAACACCGCAAATTCAAGAAAGCCTTCGCAAATGCGAAGATCCCCCATCTCTACCATCGCAAATGTGATGGTTTTGTTTGCAAATGCGAACTTGGACTTCTGCAATTGGGACCATTTGATCGCAAATGGGAACCGCCTCCCCCCAGAACCACTTCGCAAATGCGAACTACTTGTTCGCAAACGCGAACCTGATAGAAGACATGAACGTTCGCAAATGTGAATACTGATTGCGAGGTCAGAGACCTGCACCAGAACCTGATTGCACTAGCTATTTTCCTAAGTCCAAAACCACTCCGAAACTTATCTGAAACTCACCCGAGCCCTCGGGACTCCAGACCAAACATGCACACAAGTCCAAAAATATCATATGAATTCGCTCGCGCGATCATAACACCAAAATAACACCTAGAACTATGAATCGGACACCAAGATGAAAGATATTTTCAATGAAACTTGAGAACATGCATCTTTTCAACCGGACGTCCGAATCACGTCAAATCAACTCCATTTTGCATCAGATTTTGCAGATAAGTCATAGATATAATGAATGTGTACCTAGTTTCGGAACCCAAATCCGGACCCGGTAGCAACAAAGTCAAACTACGGTCAAATTTGGAATTTCTTTAAACTTCTAGTTTTCAACAAATTATGATAAATCAAAGCTAGGGACTTCCGAATTCGATTCTGGACATATGCCCAAGTCCCACATCACAATAGAACCACTGAAACCGTCAAAACTCTGATCCGGGTCCGTTTGCTCAAAATGTTGACTGAAGTCAACTCAAATGAGTTTTAAGGCACGATTTCACATTTTCGTCAATTTTTTACATAAAAACCTTCAAGACACGCACGCAAATTGAGGAAGGTTAAATGGGGCTATTCGGGGTTTCGAAATACGGGATTGAGGGTTAAAAATATAAATGATCTACCGGGTCATCGCATAAATATACCTAGTGGCATGAGTGTAGAATTAACGAGTGATTAGTGTTAAAATCTAGAGACAAAGAGAAGTGAATTTAAACATGTATAAATCTTTGTCCAACAATAAGTATATGAAAATCCATTTCTAACAACCATTTGTAGTGTTAATAAATCATTTTATCCTTTCAAAAAGATGTCCCTGGTTGTTGTGTGCTTGACCTGCTTAATACATCTAAATGCTTTTCAGATGTAAAGACATATCCTCAGTTTTTCTCCTTAGAAACTAAAAAGGGACCGCCAATTAATTTCTTTTTCTCCAACGTCTCTACGAGGAAATATTTTTTGAAAATTTTTAGAGCAGAGGCATCAATAAAAGTCGATGCAGTTAACCTAAATCCAACCAAAGGCAAGCTCAACAAGGAAACCATTCAAAATACTATTTTTTATGTCCCAATATATTTTACGAGAGTTAATTTGACTAAATTTTGAAGCTAAATTTGATTAGAACATAATATTTTAAAATCAAAGTCTAAATATTGCACAACTATACAAAAAGTAGCATAAATTAAAAAGGCAAAATACATAAATAGACACCTAAAATTGGCCCCAAATATCTATCTCACTCTCCAACTTATCAGGTGACCATCTAGACACTTTATGTTGGCTTAAGTGAGCCTCGTACATACCTGGAACCAATAAGTCAGTCGCATGTAATACTGACTCGAAAGACATGTCAGATGGACAAATAAAAAAGCGTCATATGCAATTTTAAAACTAAAAAAGGAAAAAAAATCTTTAACTAAAAAAAAAGAAAAAGAAAACCCTTAATAAGCCCCTCCCTTCCGCAACCCCCCTCCCCCCTCCAAAAATCCAATCACTTTCTTCTTTATCCAAAAAAAAATTACTATACATCTCTTCAATCTTAAAATTCGTTTCTTGTTCATCCAAATCAACGAGATCATTTACCCCTCTTCTTCCTCTTTTCATTATTCACCTGTTAATGCCTATTGTTTTGTGGTGATTTCTTCTCTAAAATTAAGTTGGATTTTTTGAACTCAAAAAGAATATCAAGAAATTGGTTTTTGGTAGACAATTTCGATTTAAATTTTGTAATTTCTTCTCTTAAATTAGCTATAAAAAATTGAGTTTTGGTGGCCAACTTATCCATCTTCACCAGAAATTAAGCTCTCCAGCAAGGACCCCTCCCCGGATCCTCGTTCCCCCTTTTCTTCTTCTTCTTCTTCTTCACCTTCGTCAATGGGGTGATAGTAAACAATGGTTGATGTTGTTGGTCTTTAAGTTTAAAGTAGCTTAAATTTAAGCTTAGTCTAGCTTAATTTTAAGCTTGGTGTAGTTTAAAGAGAGTAAATGAAAAATGGTGGGAAAAAACGGAGGGAAGTGAAATTTTGAATTAGTGCACTTTGTCCCTCATTGGAAGAAAGAAAGAAAATCTATGCGTATATATAAAGAAGCTCTTAAAGAGTTGAGAAGAAGGCAAGCCTCGCACCGTCGTCGTCGCTCGCTCGCTCGGCTTCGGATTTGGGACAAAATTCTTTTCAAATTATTTAATTAATTAATGGAAAAGTTTCGAATCCGGAATGACCTACGACCCACGACCTAGTCCGGTCCGATCCGTTTTCTTTCCCGAATTATTTTAAATCCGTTTTTATATTTTCCGCAATATTCATACCTGTTCAAAAGAGCTATGGCTGTTCTGAAAGTATTCACATATGTTCCAACAACTATGACTGTTCTGAAAGATTGCAAAACCTTTTAAGAAACAGTACGAAATTGGCTATAAATATACCTTGAATCCTAGAATTTTTACTTACTAAATTTTCTGATCTTCTTCTTCTTCTTCTGCACAAAATATTCCAGTGTGTTTTACAGCCTTCGAGTGGTTCGTTGTTCACCGGCGTTTTTGGTACCAACACTCCGGTGAGTTAAATCGTTCTATCCTGGGGGGATATATTCCAAAACCTCGGGTACTTGAGGGGAATAATTTCCTTAAGGACACACTGTGTATTCAGTGGGCTCGGTTTATTCTTATATTATTTTTCCATAGAAAAGCTAAGGACGCCTGGACTAGCGCGTCCGCGCTCAGCACACGCTAGTCAGGTTTCTCACTGTCCCTGGTAAATTCCACTAGCGCGGCCGCGCTAGAGCCCGCGCTAGTGAGGTTTCGCACTGTTTCTGTATTTCAAAAAGTTTTTTGTTTTATTTTACAACAATACAGATTACTAATAATCTTAAGGAAATTATATTTTAATTATATTCTGTATTCTGTTTGTGGAGATAAAAAACCTTTTTGTTTTTTACTCCGTCTGAATTTTACTATTCTGATTTGAAGATATAAAAACTTCATCAGAATTTTGAAATTCAGAAAACGATTTGAAGAACATAAAAACTTCATACTGTTTTATTGTTTATTACAGTATTGTTTACTGTTCTGGTTTTGCCAATTATTGAAATCTTTTGTTGTTGATAGTGAGAAATGCTAATTGATAACGAAAATTCTCTGCGACTGTTGCAGCAACGACGATAGCCTCGTCGAGCCGGACAGCTATTCCACCGGCACAAAAATCGGGGAAATTTTCTAGAGCCAACTTCAAAAGATGGCAGCAAAGGGTGTTCTTCTGGCTTACCACACTTGGTATGAAGAAATTCACTAGTGAAGAGCCTCCAGTGCCTGCTGCAGACATGTCGGACAGTGAAAAGTTCATGAGTGTTCAGGCGTGGAAGCAGGCAGATTTTCTTTACAAAGGCTATATTTTAAGTGCTTTAGAGGATGACTTGTACAATATGTACAGTGCGATAAATACTTCGAAAGAATTATGGGACGCACTTGAGAAGAAGTACAAGATAGAAGATGCATGCTTGAAGAAGTTCGTGGTTGCCAAGTTTCTAGACTATAAAATGATAGACAACAAAACTGTGGGAACCTAAGTTCAGGAACTTCAACTTATTTTTCATGACCTTATTGCTGAAGGTATGGTCGTGAATGAAGCATTTCAAGTAGCTGCAATGATTGAAAAGTTGCCTCCTTCGTGGAGAGATTTCAAGAACTATCTCAAGCACAAGCGCAAAGAAATGAAGTTGGAAGATCTTGTGATTCGTCTCAAGATTGAGAAACACAACAAAACAACCGAGAAGAAGTCTCGTGGAAATTCAACGATCATGGGAACTAATATCGTTGAAGAAACTGCTCCAAAAAGTAAGAAGAGGAAGAGATCTTCTGGACAGACTAAGGAGCATAACAAAAAGAAAATTCAAGGGCAATTGCCACAATTGTGGAAGAGTTGGTTACAAAGCCCCTGATTGTCGCTTCCCGAGAAAGGATAAGAAGAAGGGACATGCCAACATAGTGGAGAAGAATGATGACATTGATGATCTTTGTGCAATGCTTTCGGAATGCAACTTAGTTGGAAATCCGAAGGAGTGGTGGATTGACTCCGGAGCCACTCGACATGTTTGTGCTGTCAAAGAAGCATTTGCGACTTACTCTACTGCTGGTCCCGAAGAAGAGATTTCCATGGGAAATAATTCAACAGCCAAGATTGAAGGTTATGGGAAGATATTCTTAAAGATGACTTCCGGCAAGGTGTTAACGCTCAACAACGTTCTTCATGTTCCTACTATTAGGAAGAATTTAGTTTCTACTTCTTTACTATTGAATAATGGATTCAAATGTGTATTTGTTTCTGATAAATTTGTTGTAAGCAAGAATGAAATGTTGTAAGAAAGAATGAAATATGATTTATGGCATAGTCGTTTAGGACATGCCAATTATAAAACCCTGCAGAAGTTAATTAATTTAGAAGTATTGCCTAAATTCGAGTGTAATAAATCGAAATGTCAAATATGTGTTGAATCTAAGTTTGTAAAACATCCTTATAAGTCTGTTGAAAGGAATTCAAATCCTTTAGACTTAATTCATACTGACATTTGCGATATGAAGTCGACACCATCTCGAGGTGGGAAAAAGTATTTTATTACTTTTATTGACGATTGCACTCGATATTGTTATGTTTATTTGCTTAATAGTAAGGATGAAGCAATTGAAGCATTTAAGCAATACAAGAATGAAGTGGAGATTCAATTGAATAAAAAGATCAATGATTAGAAGTGATAGAGGTTGAGAATATGAATCTCCGTTTGCAGAAATATATTCGGAATATGGAATTATCCATCAAAATACTGCACCTTACACACCTCAATGCAATGGAATTTCGGAAAGGAAAAATAGGACATTAAAGGAAATGATGAATTCTTTATTAATAAGTTCCGGATTACCGCAGAGTTTGTGGGGGGAAGCTATCCTTACAGCTAACCGAATACTCAACAGAGTACCCCACAGCAAAACGCAATCTATTCCATATGAAAAATGGAAAGGCAGAAAACCCAACTTCAAATATTTTAAAGTGTGGGAGTGTCTAGCAAAGGTACAAGTTCCTTTACCTGAAAGGGTTAAAATCGGACAAAAAATAGTAGATTGCGTTTTCATTGGATATGCTACAAACAGTAAAGCATGTCGATTTTTGGTCCATAAATCCGATAATCCCGAGATTCATGTTAATACGGTAATGGAATCAGATAATGCTGAATTCTTTGAAAGCATTTATCCGTATAAAACTGAATGCGAGTCGTTAAGTGAAAGAGCTAAATGACCTCGGAAAGAACCAAAGGAAAATACTCCAAGTGTAGAAGATCCAAGGCGTAGCAAACGTCAAAGAACATCTACTTCCTTTGGACCAGATTTTGTGACATTCTTGCTTGAAAATGATCCTCAAACTTTTAAAGCAGTTATGTCGTCTTCTGATTCAGCATTTTGGAAAGAGGTAGTCAATAGTGAGATTCAATCAATTTTGGATAACCATACATGGGAATTGGTTGATCTTCCTCCTGGAAATAAGCCTTTAGGTTCCAAATGGATCTTTAAATGGAAAATGAAAACTGATGGTTCTATTGACAAATATAAGGCAAGACTTGTTGTCAAAGGTTATAGACAAAAGGAAGGCCTTGATTACTTTTACACTTACTCTACAGTAATGAGGATAACATCTATTAGGACGTTAGTGTCATTAGTGGCCGTGTATGGTTTTGAAATCCATCAAATGGATGTTAAAACAGCTTTCTTAAATGGAGAATTGGAGGAAGAGATTTACATGGAACAACCTGAGGGTTTTGTNTATTATGGAAGCGGGCCCCTACTGGTAGTGATACCCCGATCTCATGGATGAAGGCTAACGTTTTCTATTGGAATAGAGGGATGTGCAGATCAATTCTACTTTTCACTTTGCCATCTAGAGATAGTTTGCCCTGAGTTAGGATACGGAGTTGGAAGAGAATGCCAGTATATCAGTTCATCTTCATCAAAGGCCAAGATCTCCATGAATTCTATTATTTTGCGTCTCTTTGCTTCTGAGGCAGTTTCAAGTTTAAGCCGATCCTCGAGGTCCAGTAAAAGGTCACTCCTCATCCCGATCTTATTAAAGGAGGAAGTAAACAGATCAAGGTTTCTACGTACTTCCGTTATGGAGGGTGCGGGCAGGGGGGACGGCGGGGAGGCCGGCTCCACCGGTTGGTTGCCGAAGATGACCCCTCGCCTTGGTCTCCAAATAAGTTTTTATAATAGTCAAAAGCACCTTAAAACCACGAATAAGTTGGAGATGAGGGTGATGAGTTGGGATCCTTTAAGGCGGGGGCACGGGGTTATGGTCTTGTTACTTTATGTTTCGGAGTCAATTGATCCCTCGATCAAGTCCTAACTAGAAATATCTTAAGAGAAGAAGAGAAATCATTTGGATTCGAGGCGAAACCCCTCTCCTTACAGTCAAGTGGCTTTCAGCCCCTCTCCGGCTTGGAAGATATTCTATTTTGGCCCAAACCTTTGGCACCTATTTGTATATATTGTGATAGTCAAGTGGCAATAGGTAGGGCATGCAGCGTTATGTATAACGAAAAATCTCATCATATACGACGGAGACATAATACCGTTAGACAACTACTCTCTAGTGGTGTTATCACAATTGACTACGTAAAGTCAAGAGATAACGTGTCGGATCCACTTACAAAAGGCCTATCTAGAGAGGCAGTTGAAAGATCATCAAAGGGAATGGGGTTAAGGCCTAGGACAAGTCATCATGGCGGTAACTCTACCTAGCAGACTGGAGATCCCAAGAGCTAGGTTCAAAGAGATCAAACAAAGTTATGAATGACGGTTCAACATTTTCAAATAACTCAACCCATTCTCGTGATGAATACAATGTTCAGAAATAAAGGTAAAGCATTAAGGTTTTTTGATGAGTCAATAAAGCTTAAAGCTTTTTAATGATTTGCTAAGTCTAGCAGGATATGACCAGATAGTGTGTCTTTAGGATTACACGTTTAGGAATCACCTATGTGAGTGTGAAGTGTAAGTCGCTTCAAGGGGAATGAAAGTAAAGGCCCATTCTCTAAGCACTCATGAAACCAGGCGTGTTCATGGCTGAAACGAACACAACCATGAGAACTATAAATGGTTAAGGATTGATTGTGTGACTTATGTTGTCTAGGTATACAAAAAATCTCGACGGTTCAAAGATATCAAATCTACCGATTGACCGAGTATATCCGATATAAGTTCACAACGGAAAGTTCAAAGGGAAACCTACTTATCCAGATGCAATTAATTCTTGCATGTAAAACACACACACGCCCGTGCATTCCTTTATTTTATAGCCATTCCCCATTCATGTGGGGGATTGTTGGTCTTTAAGCTTAGAGTAGCTTAATTTTAAGCTTAGTCTAGCTTAATTTAAAATCTTGGTGTAGCTTAAAGAGAGTGAATGAAAAATTGTGGGAAAAGAAATAGAGGGAAGTAAAATTTTGAATTAGTGAACTTTATCCCTCATTGGAAGAAGGAAAGAAAATCTATGTGTATATATAGAGAAGCTCTTCTTCTAGATCTTAAAGAGTTGAGAAGAAGGCAAGCCTCGCGCCGTCGTCGCTCGCTCACTCGGCTCGGCTTCGGTTTCGAATTCGGATTCGGATTCGAATTCGGGTTTGGTCAAAGATTGATTGATTAATCTTTTTTGGAAAAAATTCTTTTCAAATTATTTAATTAATTAATGAAAAACTTTCGAATCCGGAATGACCCGTGACCCATGACCCGGTCCGGTCCGACCCGTTTTCTTTCCCGAATTATTTTAAATCCGTTTTTATATTTCCCGCAATATTCATACTTGTTCAAAACAGCTATGGCTGTTCTGAAAGGTTGCAAAACCTTTTTCAGAAACAGTACGAAATTAGCTATAAATATACCTTGAATCCCAGAATTTTTACTTACTAAATTTTCTGATCTTCTTCTTTTTCTTCTACACAAAATATTCCGGTGTGTTTTACAGCCTTCGTGGTTCGTTGTTCACCGGCGTTTTTGGTACCAATACTCCGGTGAGTTAAATCGTTCTATCCTGGGAGGATATATTCCAAAACCTCGGGTATTTTAGGGGAATAATTTCCTTAAGGAAACACTGTGTATTCAGTGGGCTCGGTTTATTCTTATATTATTTTTCCATAGAAAAGTTAAAGACGTCTGGACTAGCGCGTATGCGCTCAGCACGCGCTAGTGGTCGCGCTAGTCAGGTTTCTCAGTGTCCCTAGTAAATCCACTAGCGCGGCCGCGCTAATCCCACGCTAGTGAGGTTTCGCATTGTTTCTGTATTTACAAAAAGTTTATTATTTTATTTTACAGCAATACAGATTAATAACAGATGTTTTAAAAATTAATAATTGTATGGAGTGTAGGATGGTGTTGAGAAGGATGTAATAAGAGGGTGGTGAATACTAGTGGTCTGGTGGTGTACAATGGTGGTCTTTTGGTGGAGAAAAATAGAGATAGAAGAAGTTGGTACCGGCGCCGCCAGTAACGGCAATAGCGACGGAAGTGTTTGTTTCGGAGGCGATTCTAGAGTGGGGCTTGACCTTCTTCCTCTAATGGTATTCATAGATTGAGTTGGTTGAGAAAAGAAAAAGAAAAATATATCTTCTTAAATTTTCACGTTCTTAAAGATAAGTGAAACACACTTGTTTTGCCATCTCAGCATGAAGGTTATACGAGGCTCACTTAAACCAACATAAAGTGTCTAGATAGTCACCTGGTAAGTTGGAGTGTGATATAGATATTATCACGACCCGGAATTCCCACTGTCGGGACCGTGATGGCGTCCAACATTTAACTTGCTAGGCAAGCCAACGTTATAAAATCATTATCCAATTCCTTTACATTTCGATGATTAACAACAAATAAGATATAGCGAGTTAAAATGAGAGCAGAAATATATAACACCTTCAATATATATTACTACCCAGAATCTGGAGACACAATTCACGAACTTCTAAGATTTCACTGCAAGTAAATGCTTGAAAGAAATAGAACTATTTTCGAAATGAAAGAAACATCAAAGTGAAATGTATAGAAGGGGACGCCAGGGCCTACGAACGCCGGCAGGTCTGCCTTGGGACTCCTATCAGGTGGATCCTACAACCAACCTCACGATCAGCTCGGACCAGCTCCAAAGTCTGCACAGAAAGTGCAGAGTGAAGTATCAGTACAACCGACCCTATGTAATGGTAGCTGAGTCTAACCTCGACGAAGGAGTGACGAGGCTACGGTGGGTCACTCACACTACAATCTGTACACAACATATATGATAAGAGCATAAAAGGAAGACAGAATAGGAACAAGTAGTGATTTGCAAGAAACAACTACAACTCTCGGAAAGCGATCAACAGTGTTAAGAAATTACCAATCCTTAAGTGCAATAAAGAATACCGTAAAGCTAACACAGTTCAGGAAAAACATAAACACATAACTTGTTGCGGCGCGCAACCTGATCTCACCATACATATCATATTCCTCTCTTATTTCCTCATAATAGCATCAACAACAGAATATAAATAAAAGTATTGCGGCGTGCAACCCCGATCCCACCATATCACAATAACAATCATAGTTCACCCTTACTCCACCAAATAATCCACCCTTATTACACCTGTGCGGCGTGCAACCCGTTCCCACCGTATAATATCAATTTACTCTTATTCCTCCTCAATATATCACCCTTATTTCACCTGTTGCGGCGTGTAACCCGATCCCACCATATCAATATTAATTACTCAGTATGTACAGAAATTTCACAGAACAATTAACAATACTTAAATTTCAAATCGAAACAAATAGGAAGCTTCTAAACCATGAAGGTTCACATAAGTAATACTACACAGCGAGACCAATTCAGAATATACCACAAAAAGTACCGATAAACCAGCTTAAGCAATTAATAGGAGAAATGAAGCTACGAAAGAACTAATCCCATTAATAGAGGGAAACAATGTCTAACAAGTAGCAATTAGGCATGGGAATACAATTAGAGCATGTAACAGTTAAGACAAGGAAATAGACAATAAGAGAAGAAGGGGAAAAAAACAGGCAAAACAGATAAATTGGCGGCACATAAGTACTCGTCACATAACATATACGCCGCTCACATGAATTTCATATAACAAATAGGTCGAGGGATCTTAGTTTCCTCAAGTCAAGGTTAGACACAACATTACCTTGCTCCACAAGCCACGCAATGCTCAAGTACATCTTTTCCTCTAGAATCCACCGCCAAACCACTTGTATCTATCCACAAACGACTCAATAATATCAAATATTGCTAAAGAAACTAATTACAATGCATAAATTTAGATTCCCCAAGTTTTCCCCCAAAAAGTCAAAAATCAACCCCGAGCTTGCTTGGTCAAAACCCGAGGTTCGGACCAAAATCCGTTCACCCATTCACCCCCGAGCCTGATTATGTAGTTTGTTTCAAAATCTGACCTCAATTCAAGGCTTAAATTCTAATTATGCAAAATTCCTAATTCTACCGAAACCCCCAATTTCCACCATGAAAATCCTAGATTTTAGGTTGTAAACTCACGAAATGTAATGGGTAAAAGTAGGTTAGAATCATTTACCAAAAAATTGGGGAATAAAATCTTATGGAAGAATCTCCTCTAGGTCTTTTGGTTTTGAAAATTTTGAAAGAATGGTCAATTCCCGTATTAGGTTCTGTTTTGAATAACCAGGTGATAGTGTTCATCGCGTTTGCGAAGAGCTACGCCTTAGTGACTTACGCGATTGCGAGAGGCTACACACGTTCGCGAAGGTTTAGCCCCTCTGACCTTCACGTTCGCGGGACAAGACTCACGTTCGCGTAATATAACCTCAAGTTCCCCCAGTCCAACCCATCTATTGCTACGCGTGCGCGTAGGTTCGACGCGTTCGTGAAGGGTAGTCCCCCCACTGCTCTGCGTTCGCGTCTTTTACCTCGCGTTTGCATATGGTATTTTTCCCCAGTCCCAATTTTCCTTTCGCGATTGCAGTTGGACATACCCGATCGCACAGAAGCCTACACCAGACACCAATTGAAGCAAAACACCATATTTTCCTAAGTTCAAATCACCCTGTAGCCTATCAAAACTCACCCGATCCCTCGGGGCTCCAAACCAAACATGCACACAAGTCCTAAAATATCATACGAACTTGCTCGCAAAATCAAATCACAAAAATAACACCTAGAACTACGAATTAAATGCCAAATCAAATGAAATTTTCAAGAAAACTATAAAACTTTTATTTTCACAATCGGACGTCTGAATCACGTTAAATCAACTCTATTTCTCACCAAATTCAATAGACAAGTCATAAATATTATAGTGGACCTGTATCGGGCTCCGCAACCAAAATACGAACCCGGTATCAATAAATCCAAACATCAGTCGATTCTTAAAAATCATAAATCTTTCAAACTTACGATTTTCAACAAAAATCAATAACTTCAGCTAGGGACCTCCGAATTCGATTCCGGGCATACGCCCAGGTCCCAAATTACAATACGGATCCACCGGGACGGCCAAAATATGAATCCGGGTCCGTTTACTCAAAACATTGACCGAAGTCAACTTACATGAATTTTAAAGGAATTTTTATCAGTTTTCAACACATAAGCCTTCCGAAAGAACACATAGACTGCGCATGAAAATCGAGGAAGGCTAAAATGAGGTTTTTGAGACCTCAAAACATAGAATTAGGTTCTAAAATAAAAGATGACTTATCAGGTCATCACATTCTCCACCTCTAAAACAACCGTTCGTCCTGGAACGAACATAGAAAAGTACCTGGGCAGGTGAAAAGGTGTGGATATCTACTCCGTATATCTGACTCGGACTCCCAAGTAGCTGCCTCAACAGGCTGACCTCTCCATTGCACTCGAACTGAAGGATAACCCTTAGACCTCAGCTGTTGAACTTGCCGGGCTAGAATGGCCACCAGCTCCTCCTCGTAAGTCAAATCCTTGTCCAATTGGGCAGAGTAGAAATCTAACACATGGGACGGATCGCCGTGATACTTCTGGAGCATGTACACATGGAACACTAGATGAACTGCTGATAATCCCGGAGGAAACACAAGCCTGTAAGCCATCTCTCCCACTCTCTCGAGAATCTCAAAAGGCCTGATATACCTAAGGCTCAGATTGCCCTTCTTTCCAAACCTCATGACACCCTTCATGGGTGATACCCGAAGAAACACCCTATCCCCGACCATAAATGAAACATCACAAACTCTACGGTCGACATAGCTCTTCTGCCGGAACTGAGTTGTGCGAAGTCGATCCTGAATAATCTTGACCTTATCCAAGGAATCATGCACTAAATTTGTACCCAACAATCGAGTCTCCCCCAGCTTGAACCACCCAACTAGCGACCGGCACCACCTACAATATAATGCCTCATAGGGAGCCATCTGAATGTTTGATTGGTAGCTGTTGGAGGAGAAATATGCAAGGGGAAAGAACTAATCCCACGATTCTATGAAGTCTATAACACATGCACGGAGTATATCCTCCAAGATCTGAATAGTGCGCTTGGACTGTCCCTCCGCTTGAGGATGAAACGCTGTGCTCAACTCAACCCGTGTTCCCAACTCACGTTTTACTGCCCTCCAGAAGCGTGAGGTGAACTGCGTACCTTGATAAAAAATGATAGACACGGGCACACCGTGAAGACAGACAATCTCGCGGATGTAAATCTCTGCCAACCGCTCCGAAGAATAGGTAACTGCCACAGGAATTAAATGCGCTGACTTAGTCAGCCTGTCCACAATGGCCCAAATTGCATCGAACTTATTCTGAGTCCGTGGGAGTCCAGAAACGAAATCCATAGTGATACGCTCTCACTTCCACTCAGGAATCTCTATATTCTGAAGCAAACCACCGGGTCTCTGATGCTCATATTTCACTTATTGAGAATTCAGGCACCGAGCTACATAAGCAACTATATCCTTCTTCATCCTCCACCAATAATGCTGTCGCAAATCCTGGTACATCTTGGCGCCACCCGGATGAATAGAATACCGGGAATTATGGGCCTCCTCAAGAATCAACTCACAAAGTCCATCCACATTAGGCACACAAACACAATCATGTATCCTCAAAACTCCATCATCTCCAACAGTGACCTGCTTGGCACCACCGTGTCGCATTGTGTCCCTAAGGACCAACAAATGAGGGTCATCATACTGTCGATCTCTGATACGCTCAAACAAAGAAGACCGAGAGACTGTACAAGCTAGAACATAGCTGGGCTCTGAAATATCCAACCTCAAAAGCTGGATGGCCAAAGTCTGAGCAACTGATGCAAGCGGCCTCTCGTCGACTGGAATGAATACTCACTGCCTTTCTACTCAAGGCGTCGGCCACCACATTGGCCTTCCTGGGATGATACAAGATGGTGATATCATAGTACTTAAATAACTCCAACCACCTCCTCTGCCTCAAATTGAGATCCTTTTTCTTGAAAAAATATTGAAGGCTCCGATGATCCATGAAAACCTCACACGACACGCCATAAAGATAGTGCCTCCAAATCTTCAACACATGAACAATGGCTGCCAACTCTAAGTCATGGACAGGGTAATTCTTCTCATGAACCTTCAACTACCGTGACGCATATGCAAGAACCCTGCCCTCCTGCA
Organism: Nicotiana knightiana; assembly: GCA_005239525.1. Classification (NCBI taxonomy): domain Eukaryota; kingdom Viridiplantae; phylum Streptophyta; class Magnoliopsida; order Solanales; family Solanaceae; genus Nicotiana; species Nicotiana knightiana. The sequence continues at coordinate 59,547 of ML392121.1, forward strand.
TTAATACCGTACCAAGCCCAACACGGGACGCATCACAATATATCGTATAAGATCCTGAACTTGCGGGAAACACCAACACCGACACTGTAGTCAAAGCAGTCTTGAGCTTCTGAAAGCTCGTCTCACACTCGTCTGACTATCTGAATGAGGCGCCCTCTTGGGTCAACCTGGTCAACGAGGGTTCTATAGATGAGAAACCCTTCACAAATCGACGGTAATAGCCTGCCAAACCCAAGAAACTCTTGATCTCCATAGCTGAAGTGGGTCTAGACCAGTTCTGGACTGCCTCAATATTCTTAGAATCTACCTAAATACCCTCTGTTAATATAACATGGCCCAATAAAGTGAGTGAATCCAACCAAAAATCAGACTTCAAAATTTTAGCATATAATTGGCTGTCTCTTTGAGTCTGAAGCACAATCCTAAGATGTTGCTCATGCCCCTCTCAATTGCGGGAGTAGATCAAGATATCGTCAATAAACACAATCACAAAGGAGTCCAAATAGGGCTTGAACACTTGGTTCATCAAATCCATGAACGGTGATGTGGAATTTGTCAACCCAAAAGACATCACTAGAAACTCATAATGCCCGTACTGAGTCCGGAAAGTTGTCTTAGGGACATCAGATGCCCTAATCCTCAACTGGTGGTAGCCAGATCTCAAATCAATCTTCGAAAATACTTTGACATCCTAAAGCTGATCAAATAAATCATCAATCCTCGGTACTGGCTACTTGTTCTTGATGGTGACTTTGTTCAACTGTCGATAATCTATACGCATCGTCATCGATCCATCTTTCTTCTTCTTCACAAACAACACATGTGCACTAGAATTGCAGACATAAGCCAAATAAGCTAGATACCCTTCTCGACCATACGCCGAACCTTCACATAAGAGATAACCCTGCTGGTAGAATGACCAAAAGTCCCTCTCAACTCTAATCAAGGCAACCCCGACAAGGGTAAGGTCACCGTCTTGGCGTGACAGCCTAATATAGCGTGATAAGGTGACAACCAATCCATATCCAAAATAACATCAAAATCGACCATATCGAGGAGTAGAAGATCTACACGAGTCTCAAGACTCCCAATGGTGACCACGCACGAACGATAAACACGATCTACGATGATAGCATCCCTCATAGGTGTGGACACATACACAGGAGAACTCAAAGAATCACGAGGCACAACCAAATATGAAGTAAAATAGGATGACACATCGGAGTAAGTAGATCCTGGATCAAATAGAACTGAAGCAACTCTACTGCAAACTGAAATAGTACCTGTAATAACAACATCAGATGACTCAGCCTCTGGCCTGGCTGGAAAAGCATAACATCGGGGCTGGGCTCCACCACTATGAACCACGTCCCTAGGAAGGCCTCTAGATGGCTGGCCTCCACCTCTAACGACTTGACCTCCACCTCTAACAGTTTGGCCTCTACCTCTGGCTGTCTGACCCCTGCCTCTGGTTGGCTGAGCAAGTGCTGCAGCAATTGGTGCTGGAACCATGGTGCGAGAACCCTGATATTATGGCGGGACTCCCAATAATCTCGGACAGATCCTCCTGATATGCCCATAACCACCACACTCGAAACATCCATCCTGATATTGTGGCTATGAAAACTGAGATTGACCCAAACGGGCCGGATGACCACGGTAATAACTCTGAAAGGAGGTGCACTGATGGGAGCTGGTGGTGCACCGTAGACTGGCTGTCCAGAAGGAGGCACATAAGGACCACGACTCTCTGAAGCACTGTAGGATGCTTGAAGCGCTGAATGGAATGGTCTGGGAGGATGGCCTCTACCAAAAGTACCCCTGCCTCTAGATGAGGCACCGTTGAACCCACCGGAATGAATGAGGTCTCTTGTCATACCCCTGACCTCCCTGTGAAAGAACCATCTCGACTCGCTTGGCGATATTGGAAGCCGCCTGAAAAGAAATCTCACTTCCAGTCTCCTTATTCATTTAGCAATCTGATAGGCTGAGCAAGTCCGTCAATAAACCTCCTCACCCTTTCTCTCTCGGTGGTCAGAAGAAGAGCATGACGGGCCAAATCCACAAAATGGGTCTCATACTGAGTAACAGTCATACTGCTCTGCTGGAGATTTCGAACTAACGACGATGCTCCTTTCTCAATGTGATATGCAGAAACTTCTCTAGGAAGAGCTGAGAGAACTGGTCCCAAGTAAGAGCAGGCGACCCAACTTGTCTGGTCAACAAATAATCTCTCCACCATTTCTTGGCGGAACCAGTCATATGAAATGCAGCAAAGTCGACCCCATTGGTCTCCAATATACCCATGTTCCGTATCACCTCATGACAGTTGTCCCATCACCGGTATGTGCCTCAACAACCGGCTGAACTAATCCGACTGGATGAGCTGCTGGAGTTTGATACTGGGGAGCCATCTGCTCCAGAGTGTGAGTAGCAGGAGTCTAGGCTCCTCCTCCAGCTTGAGCGACGACTAGTTCTATGGGAAATGCGCCAGTCTGGGGTGACAATGAACCCCGCTAGAACCTGAGTTGGCCCGGCAGGAACAGTCTGGGCTAGAACCTCCTCGTCAAAATCTACCTTAGGCTCCATGGCTGGGGATGCTGCTCGGGCTCTGGGTTGAGCCCTGCCCCTACCTCGGCCTCTAGCACGTCCTTGAACTCGACCTCGGCCCCTCATAGGAGCTGCCACTAGAGGCTCTGGCTACTGCTCAGCTGAAGATGTGGTACGTGTTCTCGCCATCTGCATGAGAATAAGAGTAGAAGAGTTCAATCGGTAGTGAGAAAACAAAATCGCATGACAGAGAAGAATAAAAGTGAAATTTTGTTCCTAAACTTCATAGCCTCTGGGAGATAAGTGCATACGTCTCCGTACCGTTCCCTTAGACTTTACTAAGCTCGCTCGTGAATTGTGAGACCTAGGAAACCTAGTGCTCTGATACCAATTTGTCACAACCCAAAATTTCCACCGTCGGGACCGTGAGGCGCCTAACATTTCACTTGCTAGGCAAGTCAACATTAGAGAATCATTAGCCAATTCCTTTACATTTCGGTGATTAACAACAAATAAGCTATAACAAGTTAAAATGGGTGCGGAAATATATAACAGCCTCAATATATATTACTACCCAGAATCTGGAGACATAATTCACGAACTTCTAAGATTTCACTACAAGTAAATGCCTGAAATAAATACAACTGTTTTCGAAATGAAAGAAACACCAAAGTAAAATGTATAGAAAGGGACGCCAGGGCATACGGACGCCGACAAGTCTACCTTGGGTCTCCTATCAGGTGGATCCTACAGCCAACCTCACGATCAGCTCAGACCAGCTTCAAAATATGCAGAGGAAGTGGAGAGTGCAGTATCAGTACAACCGACCCTATGTACCGGTAAGTGCCGAGCCTAACCTCGACGAAGAAGTGACGAGGCTACAGAGGGTCACTCACATTACAATCTGTACACCTCATATATGATACGAGTAGAAAAGGAAGACAGAATAGGAACAAGCAATAATTTGCAAGAAACAACTACAACTCTCGGAAAGGAGTCAACAATGTTTAGAAATTACCAATCCTTAAGTGCAATAAAGAATACAGTAAAGCTAACACAGTTCAGGGAAAATATAAACACATAGGTTGTTGCAGCACGAAACCCGATCCTACCGTACATATTATATTCCTCCCTTATTTCCTCATAATAGCATAAACAACATAATATAAATAAAAGTGTTGCGGCATGCAACCCGATCCCACCATATGACAATAACACAATCATAGTTCACCCTTATTCCACCAAATAATCCACCCTTATTACACCTGGTGCGGCGTGTAACCCGTTTCCACCGTACAATATCATTTCACTCTTATTCCTCCTCAATATATCACCCTTATTCCACCTGTTACGACGTGCAACCCGATCACATCATATAAATATTAGTTACTCATTATGTACAGAAATTTCACAATTCAAACCACAAAACCCTTAACAATACTTATACTTCAAACCGAAACAAATAGGAAGCTTGTACGCCATGAAGGTTCACATAAGCAATACTACACAGCGTGACCAATTCAGAATATACCACAAAACGTATCGATAAACCAGCTTAAGCAATTAATAGGAGATAGTGAAGCTACGGAAGAACTAATAGCATCAACAGAGGAAAACGATATCTAACAAGTAGCAATTAGGAATGGGAATACAAGTAGAGCATGTAACAATTAAGACAGGGAAAGAGACAAATTAAATGGGAAAGAAACATGCAAAACATGAATATGCTATTTTGGCGGCGCATTCATGAATTGGCGAGAAAGAAACATGCAAAACAGATAAATTGGCGGCGCATAAGTACTCGTCACCTCACATATACGCTGCTCACTTAAATTTCGTATAAAAAATAGGTCGAGGGTTCCTAGTTCCCTCAAGTCAAGGTTAGACACAATACTTACCTCGCTCCACAGGCCACCCAATGCTAGATTACAACTTTTTCTCTAGAATCCACCTCCAAACCACTCGCATCTATCCACAAACGACTCAATAATATCAAATATTGCTAAAGAAATTAATTATAATGCATAAATTTAGATTCCCCAAGTTTTCTCCCAAAAAGTCAAAATCGACCCCGGACCTGCTTGGTCAAAACCCGAGGTTCGGACAAAAATCCGTTCACTCATTCACCCCCAACCCGATTATGTAATTTGTTTCAAAATTCGACCTCAATTCGAGGTCTAAATTCTAATTATGCAAAAAATCCCTAATTCTACCCAAATCCCCAATTTTTTTACCATGAAAATCCTAGATTTTAGGTTGAAAACTCATGAAATGAAATGGGTAAAAGTAGGTTAGAATCACTTACCAATAAATTGGGGAAGAAAATCTTATGTAAAAATCGCCTCTAGGTCTTTTGGTTTTGAAAATTTTGAAAGAATGGTCAAATCCCGTTTTAGGTTCTGTTTTGAATAATTGGGCGACAATGTTCATCGCGTTCGCGTGAACACTGTTGCGTTCGCGAAGAGTTTCGCCTTAATGACTTACGTGATTGCAAGAGGCTACACGCGTTTGCGAAGGTTTAGCCCCCCTGACCTTCGTGTTCGCAGGACAAGACCCGCGTTCGCGTAGTGTAACCTCAAGTTCCCTCAGTTCATCCCATCTACTGCTACGCGTTCGCGAAGGTTAGTCCCCCCACTGCTTCGCGTTCGCGTCCTTTACCTCGCGTTCACGTATGGTATTTTTCCCTAGTCTCAATTTCCCTTTCGCGATCGCGGTTGGACATACGTGCATAGAAGCCTACACCAGACACCAGCTGAAGCAAAACACCAGATTTTTCTAAATTCAAATCATCCTGTAGCCTATCCGAATTTCACCCGAGCCCTCGGGGCTCCAAACTAGACATGCACACAAGTCCTAAAACATCATATGAACTTGATCGCGCGATCAAATCTCCAAAATAACGCCTAGAACTACAAATTGAACGCCAAATCAAATGAAATTTTCAAGAAAATAGTAAAACTTCTATTTTCACAACCGGGCGTCCGAATCACGTCAAATCAACTCCGTTTCTCACCAAATTCAACAGACAAGTCATAAATATTATAGTTGACTTGTACCGGGCTCCGGAACCAAAATATGGACCTGGTATCAATAAATCCAAACATCAATCGATTCTTAAAAATCATAAATCTTTCAAACTTTCGATTTTCAACAAAGATAAATAACACGAGCTAGGGACCTCCGAATTCGATTATGGGCATACGGCCAGGTCCCAAATTACAACACGGATCCATAGGGACCGCCAAAATATGAATCCGGGTCCGTTTTCTCAAAACGTTGCTGAAGTCAACTTAAATAAATTTTTAAGGTAAAATTCTTATTTTGATCAGTTTTTAACACATAAGCCTTCCAGAAGAACTCCGGGATCACGCAAATTGAGGAAGGTTAAAATGCGGTTTTTGAGACCTCGAAACAGAGATTTAGGTTCTAAAATAGAAGATGACCGGGTCATCACAGATATTTGAGGCCAATTTTACGTGTCTCTTTATATATTTTGTCAACTAAAATTCTTCTCATATTAATATGATAAAAAATAGTACATTTTATAATATTGGTCAAAGTTCATACATTTGAATTTCAAGAAGCGAAAAAACACTAAATAATTTGGACCGAGGGATCGTACCAAATAAAAAACATATTCATCAAAAGAGTGTACCATCCATTGTATTATTCTTCAAATAAAAAACTAAAGTAAGTCTCATGAATTACATCTGATTTCGTCAAACATCTATTTTTGATATTACCCTTAAAACGTCTTGCTAACATATATTTGTTAAAAGTATGTCACCAAATTATCGTTGTGTTTGGGACAAAGGCGTAGTAATTGTTGTTTGTATTTGACCAAATTTTTCTGTCCCTTGTTCCCTAATCATGTCCAAAGGGGCTCCCAAGCTGCATATACACTGTTATCTTCCAAAAACAGGCTGGTATTTCCATACTCATTGCTGCTAATTTCTTGAAATTCTGATACTTCCATGCAAACTAAGGCTAGCAAATTAGAATTTTGGCATTTTAAATTCAAGATTTCTGCTTGTGCCTTGGCGAATTCTGCTTGAAGCTCACTTATTTGCTTTTGCAATTGGCAAATAACACCAGCACAACCATAAACTGGATCTCTGATTCTGGCATTTGCCTCATACACCATACTGTTCACAGCATCTTCTCTTTGTTCCTCTGGTAGCTCCTGCAAAATTTCGAGGTTTTCAATATTCATCAACTTCAAAATATTCCTAATTTTAAAAAAATTATTCATAAATTGAAACGTGAGTTTAGTGACAACCTTGATCTGTATCAATATGTTGATCTCAAGGAAAAGGTATAAATCATAATTAACTTTAGATCATGGAAAATTATAGCTACGTGTAGAATGTGAAAAAGAACAAGGCAAATGATAAAAGATGACCAATTAATGTTTAAGTCAAAGAAGAAATGATCAACTAAAATCTATGTTCACATCTCAACACATGATGAATGAAAGTGAAAAAAGTTTTTATAACACTGATTAGATCACTTAAAAGATAATTATATTTATAAAAACAAAAACTAATAACCGGAAAGATAGGTTGATTATTACCCTCCGAATCTTATTAAAATATACTAATAATATAAAAAATTTCTTATAAGTTAAAATTCTGCAAAAATCAAGAATGAAGCCAAGATATAAATACCTGCAACATTTTGATGATGTTACTAGCACCAAAAACTCTATGAGCAATGGTAAATTTAAGGGGATCAGTAGGAGGAAAATAGGGTGCCAATACACATTTGTCAACACATCTCCTGCGCAGGATTTTGCAGGCAGCACAGGGAGTAAGAATCACTTGTGGTGGTGGTGAAGGAGGAGCTGATAATATGCTTTTGGGAGATAATAATCCACTACTTGTTGTAGTTGCAGAAAAAATATTTGGTGAGTTTTTTGAGGATGCAGTTAGTGAAGAAATGGTGGTGGTTCTGTTATCACTGCATTCCATATTGATGGAGTGGAGGAAGTGTAGTTAAGTAATGAACTTTATGTGGAGTCTAAATTGATCACTTTGGTGGGATTTGAGAGTTAGTGTGATGACAATATATAGAGAGAGAGGGTGGAAATTTTCATAGGGTCGATTGGTACTTTTTTGAAGAGTTTAGCTTCTATATACTTTAGAGTGTAAATAAATTTTTACAGCTTAAAGTCAATGTTTGGATATAATTTTATATTTTTAGCGCATTACTTATTTTACGTTTGGGTGCTTTAACGTTAAATTATATTATATTTGTATTTAAATAAGTTTATTTTATATATAGGTATGTTGAAAATAAAATTAGGAGTAAAGTAGAAATTTTATATATATTTTATATATTATAAAAATGGAGTTATGATTATTTGATTAGTGGATATATAAGGATTAAAGTGTAACAAATCAAAAGAAGAAAAAAAAGAACAATTGGAAAAGAAACAAAGAAAAAGACAAAAGAAGAAAGATAAGAAGTTTGAAAAGTAAGCAGCAAATCAAAACTGAGAAAGCAAAGGCAGAGTCAGGCGACGCAAGCAAAATTTCGCAGGCGAGGGCTGTCGCGAGGTGTCCGCGTGTTCCGGATTGTAAAGTTATTTTTTTTATTTTTTTATTTTAGATTTAGTTATTACGTTTTTTTTTTTTTATACCTATAAATAGTCATTAAACATCAATTTTGAGACAGACTTTGGATAGGAAATTCAATTTAAGGAGGCAAGAACACATTAGGAGTAAGGCGGAGAATTCTTTTACGAGTTTTTTACTTCCTTCTTCCTATTTCCATCATTGGTTATGAATTCTAGTATTGTAGTTATGCATACTATTACGAATAACTAATTTATTATTTAGAGTTTTGATGGAATCTATTGGAGGATGATTTTCCTGTTACGTTAATATAGATTTGTTGTAGCTTTTTCTCTATTTGTTCAACTGCGTTTATATTGTGGTTGATTGAAGAGCTCTCAATTGACTGTGTCTATTTAGTGTGTATTACTCAGAAGATAGTGCATATTTAGGTAGTTGTTGAACAACATCACTCCTAATGTATATGAGGATCAATAAAATTAGGGTTTAAAGGTGAGATTAGGAATAACGAAACATTGGTGCGATCCGAGTTAGTCGTAACTTAGTGCTAGCTAGCGTAATTCGGAAGAATATGTTTAGTAAATTGTGGTAGTTACTGAGAGAGCTCATGATCGGTAGAGAAAACTTAGGCAAATTTATAGAAAACATAGCGAAAAAGATTCTGACAATAGGAAAAATCATAACTCTAGACCTCATTAATCTTGTCTTCAATCCTTAGCTTTGTTAGTTGATAATTTTACTACTTTATAATATTTTCTAGTTAATTAGTAGAAATAAAATCAAATCTTTATAACTAGGAAATTATTTGAACTTGTATTTCTTTGCGATACTGAACAACTGTAGCTAAAACTTAGTTCTCTGTGGGATTCGACTTCGGACTTGTAAACCGGATTATATTTGCATCGACCGCTTAGTCCTTTTTATAAGGCATAGTTGGGCATGATCATTCACCTTAAAGATAATTATAGGTTGATGTTCATAAAAAGTGAAAGGAAAAATACATAATTTAGCACCTGAACTATGGACCAAATCCATGTTTATATTTTCTGTGGACGAAAATAATATTACACACTTAACCTTTTAAAAATGTGCTAATACACACCGCTCTTTTCTTGACCACTTACGTAAATATTGGTAATGTCACACACCAATATGGTCGTGACACATGTCACATTAACATATATATATATATATATATATATATATATATATACACACACACACACACACTCAGTGGCAGGTGGAAGAGAGAGACAAAGGAAGGGCGGGGGAAGATGAGGGATTTGCTGTCATGTGGCATTAAATAAATAATTAGACAGTATTAATATTGGTAGACACGCTTCTATCAAGGTGTTTTACACCCTGGTCAAAGGAGGTGTGTCTTAGACACTTTTTTAAAAAATTGAATGTGTAATATTATTTTCGCACACAGAAAACATATAATAGGTTTGATCCATAGTTTGGGTGCTAACTTTGGCCCCTATTAATAACTTGAAAAATTGAGGTATGTTACCGTATTGATAAAAAAGAGCTTCACACGTAAGTCAGCTTTCGACAACTCAGCCAGTTACGTGGACACAGGAGAACGCGACAGCTGGATGTGATTCTTTGAAGAGGTACATAACAAAAAGACACGATTCAATAAACCCTCAAGCTTATTAGTCACGGGAAACTCAACCTGATCAAAACAGGGAAGAGGCACGGTCAGAACGAATCTAGACAAAGCTACGGGCAAATTCAAGACCCCACAATTGATTACTCAAACGTTATGTAACTGTACCCCAATTACCGTTATCCTTTGTATGCCTCATTAATGTCATAATTAGTTATTAATGAGCAACCATAGCAAGAGTTGTACGTTATATCAAGGAATTTCCTATATAAGGGAGGGGAATACAGCTTGTAAAGGCATCTGATTCTCAAATACAATCTACTTTGCTTTTCTATATTTCTGCAATATTGTCTATTATTCATTTTTCTCTATTTCCTTTATTATCAGTAACCCGTGTTCATCATAGAAATAGCTTTAGGCAAATGATCTAATTCTTTGGTTAAACAGTTACCCGTTTCAACTGACTGAAATATGTGGTATGGAAAAAAAATTATACTGTCAATATATAGAAGATTAAATCCTTTTGAGAGAAAAAAGTTTAAATTTTTATTAATTCACTTACACTGTTCGAATTTTCTTATTCTATAAAGTTAAGTTGTCGTGCAACAACACGTATTTTTGCTAGCAAGTATGATATATAACTTGAATTAAAATAAGATAATAATCTGTTATGGTAGATTGAATTGCATTGATAATATTAAATTTAAATTGTTAAATATTAATAGTGCATATAAGTTAAATTCAATAGAATGTGTTTGATTGGTTGTTGTTTCCTTGAAATTTTTGGAAGTGTTAAGAAAATTAAACTTTCAAGAAAAGTCTCCTTGGGCATTTTTCTTCCAATTTATTGAAAAAAACTTTGAGTGACCACAATTTCCTCCATTTTTGAGGAATAATGACGTCATTTTGTCCTTCGTGGACGTCATTTTTAAGGCAAATCACTAACATCCTACTATAGCTTGAACTTGATTTTATTCTCAATACATATATCTTAACCAGCATCTGTTTTTACTTCTTTTTGTCTCAATTAACAAGTTTAATTAGTTGCAGCTTAAATATTAAATAAAGGAGAATAGTTTCTAATTGGATAGATACTTGAAATAAATCTCGGATAATTTGTATTAGAAATAGAAATATATCTCATCAAAGAAAAACCAAAAAGGTTATAACATATAGGAGAGAAGAAGAATTCGGGAAGCTACTAATTATGTCCATTTATAAGTAGTTTATTAAAAAAATTGGCCAAATTCATAAGATATTATTAATTAGTCAATTAGCTATTTGTAGTAAAAAAAAGTCAAATTTTTACTTTCTTTCGAGTGAATGTTATTAGAATAGATTGAATACATCTGTAAGAGCTTGAATCTCGATTCTGGGATGATTTGGTGGAGCTTAATTTTTAGGTGCTGTGAATTGAAAATTCGAATTAGAATATAAACATGAAAAAATTATATGTGTATCAGCTTGCGTATAATTTGTGTATCACATATGTATCATATTTGTATCAAATGTGTATCATATGTATACCTATGTGTGAGATACATGCGTGATACATTTTGATACATGTGTCGTAGAAGAAATTTTTCAACTCGATTTTAACTATGAATTTTGATACTAAATCAGTCCAAATCACCTCCAATCTTCCTCAAATTTTGTATATTGACTCATCTATATGTTTT